>MASP02000804.1:0-18309 GCA_001693025.2 Colletotrichum lindemuthianum | reverse complement strand
ATAATAATAATTACTATAATCTAACTAGAGATAGATATAAATAATTACTATAAAAGTTACTAACTAGTAGTTTTTATAGTTATAGTTTTCTTTCTTTTCCCTAGTTTTTAATTTTGAAATTTTTTAATATTATTTTAGTAAGATTACTTAGAGGAAGATTCTATTATATAATCTTATAATAGAGTGTTTTTAAGGTTTAGGGGAGAGGGGAGGTCTGGAAGAGGAGGAGAGTTTCTCTTAGAATCTTAAGTATTAAACTCTTTATTATTATTTTAGCTATTACTTTTATCTATTTCTCTATTAGAAGAATTACTAACTATATCCTTATTAATATTCTCCTTAGGGAGAATCTTAATTAAGAAGCTAGTAAGTAACTAATAAGCCTAAAAGTAATTTTTTATTTTTACTTTATTTAAAAGAAAATTATAATTAAAAGTAATATAAATTATATATTAACGTTTTTTAGTTATAATAATAGTTTTATCCTCTTTATTAGGTATTTCTTCTAACTGAGAGTAAGATAGTTAGATTTTATTTAACTACTTAATCTTAATAGTAAGGAGCTTAAAGATTATCTTAGTTAAGAGATTAAATTAGGAATAATAGTAAATATTATATACTAAGCTGAATAAATATTTAAGAGAAATAGATATAGTTTAGATATAGAGATAATCTATAGCTATAATATAAATACTTTTAAACTGAAGATATCTATAATTAAGTTTTATCTAAAAAGCTTAAGTTGTTTCACTAGTAAATATAACTAAAGAATATATTAAAAATATTTTTAAAATAAAATAAGTAAGATAAATATATTTATATTAAAATATTTATTATAGATATTCTAAGTTTACTATATTCTTAATTAAATATTCTAAAAATAATTAGTATAGTTAATTATTATAATTAATTACTATAAATATCTTTTTTATTAGACTACTAAACTATATTATTTATATAAAGCTAAATAAACTTTATAGTTAAATATTATTAGTCTGCTGGATAATCTATTAGGTTTTTAGATAGTACTAATCTGTATAGACTCTGATGAAATTTTGTTTAACTTATTATTAAAGGGTTTTAGTATCTGTAAAAATTTTAAGAGTTTAGCTAAAGTTAAATTAAGTGCTTTATATCTGAGAGACTAAAATACTAACTATTAGAGTTAAGAGAGTAATAATATTATAAACCTAGAAAAAATCTAATTTAAGAAGTATATTAATATACTTATTAAATTTATTCTGATTATTTAAAGTTACGTTAGTAATTATAGATATCTAACTGTAATTATTATAGTTAGTTTTCTCCTTCAGAGTAATAATATATATCTGAAAATATAGTAAAATAATCTAAAAGAGGATAAAGATATATCTAGAAATAATATTTTATATATAACTAATAAGATTAGTAAGTAGAATAAGAAACTTTATAATATTAAGTAAGATATCTAAAGTTTCCTATTCTATATTTAAAATTATATTTTCCTAGTTTTCATTCTACTTCTGGAACTATATATTAATAGTTTACTAGAGGAGTTTAACTTAGATATATATAATAGTTATTAAATTCTATTAAGTATAAATATCTTATAGAAATCTTAAAAGTTTTTCTTATAGTTAAGTAGATTCTTAAAGTTTTTTAAACTTTTAGGACTTAAGAACTAAAAGTTTAAGAGAGATCGTAAGTTATCTAATCTATTATTTATTAGCTTAATATTACTATAAATAATTACTATAAATAGTTTTACCTTATAAATAACTATATTTATATAATTCTTACTTTATAAACTTACTTAGTTAAGTTATTTTTATAGTTTATAACCTGTAGGATTAGTAGCTTATTAGTTATTATACTCTAGAATATTTTCTTTATCCTATTAATTTTAATCCTAATCTTTAAAATCTAAAGATTTTCTATAATAGAATATTAATATTTTAAATAGTTTTAATAGAAAATTACTTATATATTATTATACTTACTATCTATATCCTTTAGTTTAATATTAAGTATCTTATTCTTAGAAGCTCCAGATTAAGATATTTTAACTATATAGTATATCTTATATATAATAAAGTTAAAAATATAAGTAAGATATCTAATATAGTAGATATTAGGAATTATAGTTTCAAAGTAATAATTATATTCTTCAGTAAGGAGCTTAAGGTTGAAAGATAAAGTATTATCTACTAAAACTATTTGAAAATATAATTATTAATTAGTTCTCTCTTAAAAGTATGAAATAAGCAAGATTCTTATTTTAGCTTACTATATTTAAATATATCCTCTAGATATATTAATAATATTAATAATAACTTATTATAAATTCTAGTTTTTATTAATAGAATAATAGAGAACTCTAAAGAGAGAATATTTAAGACTAGAAGTATTCTAGATATTAATTATAAGTGAGACTCTCTTATTTTTAGGAAATAAACTGAAAAGTGATAATTAAATTCTTAAAGTTTCAGCTGATAGCTATTTAGATAATATTAGTTAGCTTAGTAGATTATAGTTAGGTTATAAAAGTTAGTAAAACTGCTTAAAGAAGTAATTATAAATAATATTTAATAATAGATTAGCTTTTATTACTAGATAGATAAAAGCTTATTATAAAGTATCTATATAATTACTAGATAAAGTCTAAATTTAATTACTATAAATAATTACTATAAATACTAAAAGAGGTTACTTATAATTACTCTACTAATAAGTAAATTATCTAACTAAGTTTAATTATATAGCTTTAGAATATAAATCTTAGAATACTTTAATATAATATTTATATTATTTAACTTAATATAAGGATAGATTAGTATTTTATAGTATTACTTATATAATATTACTAGTTACCTAGTAGTTTAAGAGAATATATAATTAAACTTATTCTAAATTAGTATTTTAATACTAAACTAGAATACTTCTGCTTAGTTAAGATATTCCTTAAGGGATTCCTTACTCTATAGTAAATATTAACTATCTATAACTTAAGATTTATATTATTAGAGAGTTTACTAAAGAGTGTTAAACTAACTAAGGAGGTTTACTGTAAGAATAATAAAATTATAGTAGATATAAAAATTAGTAGTATATAGAGGATCTAAACTATCCTCTAGGTTAGTATTAAGTAGAAATTATAATATCTTAGAAATAATAGAGATAGCTTTTTGATATTCTATCAGAATTATGAAATAATAATTACTATAATATTTATATTAATTAACTTAAATATAGAATATAAGATATAGATTAGGTTTTAAAGTATTATAAAGTTATATTTAATAATTATTTATAGTTAAATATTTTACTATAAGCTCTATATTTATTAAATTATAACTTCCACAAAACAAAACCATTCTAATAATTATTAAATTTATTCTCACACTTATATTTATTATTATTATTAAATTAATATTATACCTCTAGAAATTCTATTATCACTTCCAGTAGAAATTAGAAATATACTAATATCCAGATATATAAGTATCTATTTATCTAGTTAGACTACTTCCTCTAGCTTTAAATTTCCTCCCTTCAGATAAAAGTTAAATATAAACTAAACTAAGTTTACTATAAAAGTAGCTATATAAATAGATTTAGAGTATCAATTAAAACTATTAGATAAACTAAAAATAGCCTATAAGAAGCTAGTAATTATTATATTACCTAAAAAGAAAAAATAATAGTATCCAGAAGGTAAGAATACCTAATTATTATTATATTAACTTTATCTAATAAGTTAGTTTATACTCTACGTGAAATTAGGAAACTTTAAAAAATAACTAACCTCCTTATTCTAAAAATACTATTTAGATAGCTTATATATAAGATTATATAGTCTCTACTAAATTATACTTAAAAGGAGTTTAAAATTGTTACAGGCTATGCCCGGATGTCCGGCCAGGGCTGTGCCCAGGCATCCGAAGCTAACCCCCTCGCTCGGGTGGGGCTCTAGTGGGCCCCATATAGCACTATATATGCAGACTTTTCCACATACTTATGAAAGTTTCTCTTTTACTCCTTAGTTCTAAATAAACAGTATTTTACGCTACCTTCTAGTTAAATAAGTTTAGGTCCAGCCTTTTATATATTTAGAACTCAGTTTTATTCACTATATAGATAATACTAGGTAGAGTGTAGCTTCCTACTAGTTAAATATATAATCTAGTTAAGTATAGCTCCTAGGATATAATATTATATAATAAGTAACTAATATAAAGAATAATAAAAAGTACTAAAGTCCCCTAGGATACTCCTATAAATAGTAACTTTATAAGTAAACTACTTTAGTAATAATTATAGTATACTTTAAGCTCTCTCTACCAGAGAATTAATAAGCTCTCATATAAGTTAGCAAAATAAGATACTATAGTAAGTAGTAACCTCCAGATAGCTACTATAATAGATACCTCTAATCTACACTAGGATACTCTAGTAACCCCCAGAATAATATCTATTAGAATAATAACTTTTAGGGTTAATGATATTATTATATCCCCACTAATAGCTAACTACTAAAGGAAACCTCTTCTCCTACCTCTAAAGTTTTTAGGTAAGTAGAAAGAATACTAAATATAAACCTAATAAATAAAAATTAAGCTGAAGATTAACTACTATTTCTTTAATAGTAGTTAAGAACACTAATATCTAATTTACTCCTATTTAGATTCTAGTTTTTAGTGGGTAGTTAAAATCTTCTATATAGTAGGAAAGCTAGAGAATTCCTATAATCTAAATAATTTTATAAATTATCTAGATAGAATTTACTTAAATCCTAATAGTCAGCTCTATACTATTACCTAGCTATAAAGCTTCAGATAGAAGGAAAATAAATATCTAACTACTTTTCTATTCTAATTTAAAAAGACTCTAGCTAATACTGGAGGGTATATATAATTAGATATAATCTAGATCTCTCTACTAGAGGTTATCTTACTCTCCCACCTTAAGAAGCTATTTATTATAGTTAACTTTCCTATAGAATATAGATTTTAATTATCTAAAATTTAAAATATAACTTAGAAGCTTAAATATATAAAGAGGATATCAGTATACTACTAGCTGCCCCACTAGAAACCTGCCACCTATAATATAGAGGGTAATATTATAATAACTAGAGCAGTTAAGGAGTAATAATAACGCTAAAACTCTAGTAGCTCCTCCTCTACCCCCAAGGAACACTCTAAGGACCACTAAGATACCTACTAATACTTTAAATACAGCAAAAAAGGCTATATCCGCAGGAACTATAAAGCTTAAAAGTATAAGAAAACTAATATAAAGATTATAAAAACGATAGTTACTCTAAATTACACTAAGGATAACTAGGAGAATAACACTACTCTACTTAGTAATAATAAGAATTTAGGAAAAAAGTAACTCCAGAATAAAGTTAGACCCTAAAGCTAACTAAAACAGAAGTAACAGGATAGGGAAAATAACAGAAAAAAGAATAAGTAAGCAACTAGTAGTTAGTTACTATTCAGAATAGAATTAATAGAGGTTACTCTATTAATATACTTATTAATATAGACTATAATACTTATTCTATTATTAATATCTCCCTTATAAAGAAACTTTACCTCCCACTAGTTAATAAGTTACAGAGACAGATAAGGAGATATACTACTAGGTTATCACCTAGTAATACTCAGAAGGTAACTATCCTAACTTTAGAAGTTAGTAGCTATATATAGAAAATCTATATCTATATTATAGAGAGTCTATAGCTGCTCTTATATCTCAGGTAGCTATAGAGAGAGGATAATTATATTATCTATAATATTAAAACCTAATAGATAATATATAGGAAGGATAGTATAATAATATACTGTAATAAGGTTAAGCCTGTAAACAGGCTTATTTACGTAATATAAGTGGCCTCACAAGTATAAATAGCTAGGTTTATTACAGACAGATAGAAAGAATCAACTTCTCTTCTCTTCAGAATCTAAAACCTACTATTCAGATCAGCTTAGCTTTTAGACTGTAGATCTGCAAATATGATTCTACGCTTTTAAAATATTCTTTTAATATTTTCTATCTGTTTTTGCTTTTCTTAGGTTTTATAGCTAGGGGTGGTTAGTTAGTTTTAGTCTAGATAGGCTCTCTCAGCTATAGCCTATTTTAATAGTTCCCCAGAGGCGGATCATTCTACTCTCAGTCTTTAAAGCTGGGATGGAGAGACACTTCTATACTACCTTAATAAATAAACATTAATATAATATAACGAAAATATAATATATTATCCTATTATTAAGAAAAGATATATAAGTAAATACAAAAACTAGAAAGATTACTAAAAAAAACTATTTACAGATCTATACTAGAAATAAGAAGACTGAGTGATAGCTATACTTATACTCTTGAAACTAGTGGATACTCTAGAAACCTGGAAAGTATTTAGAAATTAGTATTTATATAACTTCACTAAATAAACTTTTATAACTTTATATTATAAGATTATTATTAGTGGGGTATTTACAGACCTAGCCTGCAGGCGGACTAGGAATTACTCTACTGGATATAACAGAAAATAATAATTATAATAATAATTACAGAATAATTAAGAAAGTGGTCCTACTAAGCTAATAAGTATAGTGGGATTAATCTGTTTATCTAAAGACTAGTAAAAAGATAAATAAATAAACTATTTAAATATTTCTAATATAGAGAAGATAGTTAGGTAAAAGGAAGACCATTATAACTTAAATACTTCTAATATAGAGAAGATAGCTAGGTAAAAAGGAAGATTATTATAACTTAAATACCTCTAATATAGAGAAGATAATATATGAGGATAGTTATATTAAGATTTTTAGATACTTCTAAAGAAGGAGAAGATAGATAATATTAGAATCACTATAAATTACTAATTTATTAAGATCTTTAGGAAGATTAACCTGCAGTATTATATAGAATTAAATTAAAATATTATATAATAAAGATAAAAGGATAGTAAAAGACCTTATATAGATAGTCTTATCTACTACTCTTATTAATAATAAGTAATTAGAATATTATTATTATTATTTACTATAATAATTTCGTAATATAATATAACTTACGTAAGATAGTTTAAGATAAAGATAATAGTTATACTGAACTTAGTACTGAAGTTTCTTTCACAGTACTAGCTACTACTATATTCTTAAGCTTAGCGTTTAAAAGTATTTAACCTTAAGCTCTAAATATCTCAGAAGATTCAGGTGACGCTCCTTCAGTTTATTCTTAACGTAATAATCTAACTGGGAACCTATTTTCAGGATCTTAAGCTAAAGCTCTATCAGGAAAAGATAATATATCTGTAAATATCTCTGTAACTCCACTAATAAACTATATTCTGACTGTAGCTAATTACTTAATACTAATAAAAACGCTCTAAATCTAACTTACTATAGCTACTATATCTCCTTAGTCTGAAGGAGCTTCTAAGTTCGTTAGTAATAATATTTCTAATTTTCTGGATAAGTTTAAATTACTAGTAGGCTTATCCTATAAGCCTGAAGCTGATATAGTCAAGGAAGTTTATATATATTATACTCTATACCTTAAGAAGGCTATAATATTAATCCTAATAAGTAAGACTACCTAGATAGAAACTAAGGAAACATTTTTAACTATATATAAACTTACAGACCTAACAGTTAACTGAAATCCTAATAAGGAGCTGAGAGCTTTTATAATTAGAGACTTACTGAAGGAAGATAATTTAGTAGGAATTATACTTCTACTAACTATAATTAATAACCTCCAGATTTATACTACCACTTAAGGAGACCCTAAGCTGCCTAACTAGAAGCTGATATATATTACTATATATAGAATACCTCCTAGAGCGCTAAGGGAAATAGCCTGAAATTTTTACTATAAATTCTATAAGCTTATTAATATAGATTAGAAGACTTTCAAAACTACACTTACATAGTAGGGAAAAAACTAGATCTTAATAAAATAACTTACAGACTAGCTGAAGATATTAGCTTCTAAAGCTCTCTCTCTAAGCTTATTAAAGATAATTTTGATAAGGCCTAAGGTAATTTAGATACTTAAGAAAGTAAAGATAGTTAAAGAAGGTATTACTATAGGAGTGGAGAAGTTAGTAGATATCTTTAAAGGATTTCAGGTTAATAGCGCCAGCCTCTCTGTAAATAATTAGATATTAGCGATTTATAGTATTATTAGGCGGCGGAATGAGTTATTAGTATATACAGAAACTTATACTATATTAATTAAACTAAACTCTACCTATTCTTCTTATATAACTGATTTGCAGGCCTACAGAGGTAGTAATTTTGGAAGATATTAATATAGAATAAGTGGGGCTTGCAGTAGTTAGATATTACCTTTTAACTGCTTCTATCCCCAGTATTAACTTACAGATAATATAAACTACTAGTAGTATAGATAGTTAGGATATTGTATATTTATACGTCTGGAACTATAAGGTATTATAGATATTAAATATATTACAGACTTCTGAGGAGTAATATTAGAGAATATCTATATTGGGAGTTATTATATTCTTAATATAAGATTCTTTATTATACTATAAGGGACTATTATAAAAGATTTAGTTTTAAGTATACTATTTATTATTAAGATATATATAACGCTTTAGTATACTCTAAACTGGATATTTAGCTAGATTTAGTCTGGAAGCGTTTAACTGAATATTCTATTATTATTTTATATATATAACTTAACTGCTAAGTTTCAGGATATTATATTAGACTCTTTAAAATTTAACTGTATTTAATATATATACTCTCTTCCTCCTTCTGTAGGAGAGGGAAACTAGGAGCTACTATTAAGATCTATAAATTAACAGCTAGTGAATAAAATACAGAAGAAGAAAGCTAGCGTAAGGTAGTAAATAAGATAGATCTTAACCTTTAGGAGCTACCTCTACTACTAAAGTTTAATATATTAAAAGATATTAAAGAAACATTAGATAATAATAAAGAAGTAATTATAGTAGTGGATGAGACTGATAAAGAATTTAAAGTAATTTTAGAAGTTTCAATCTGAAAGGTAATTAAACTAAGGATAAAAGAGATTTATAGTATTATTATATCTCTGGGAAATTATAGTTTAGAATATTTATCCTGTAAAGGATAGTATTTTTATAGTTTTTATAGATCTTTAGAATATAAATGATAAGTATATATAAGAGATTTTAAGAGATAGAGGAAGTCCTATTGTAAGGGATAAGATATAATAGAAGTAGTAAATACTATTTTTGAAAAGAGGAAGGAGATATAGTAAGAAGAAGTAGTAGTAACTAATGCTCAGAATAGACTTATAGAAGATATTAATATTATATATAAAATAAAAAATAAAAAAGTCTAGCCTATAGATAATATACTATTAGATAGGTTAATATTAGAAAGAGACTTAGAATAGAAGTTAAAAGTATAGGAAGAAGTAAAAAAGAATATTACTAATAATTTTATAGTTTAATTTGTAGATATAATTATACTAAAGTTTTTAAATATTCACTCTGGGGAATACTTAATATTAGAGAGATTATATCCGATTCTAGATAAATTTAGTTATTTACATACCTTAGAGAAAGAGCTTCTGATAGAAATCTTAAAAGTAAGAGAGAAGGTACTAGCTTGGGATTTTAGTTATTACAGAAAGATACTGAACTCTATTATACTACTTCAGACGATTAAGATAATTCCTTATAAGGTATAGTAGGTTAGGTTAATTCCTATCCTAAAAGGCTTAATAGAGGATATTTTTAAGATCCTGAGAGTGTATATTTAGAATAGTATACTAGAATATAGCTATACTGCCTATAGGAACTTATTCTTCTTAGTATAGAAGAAAGATAGTAAGATATAACTAATTAACTTAGTAATAAAAATTAATGTAGTTACTATTGAAGATATAGAGTTTCCTCTAGAGGCTAATGAAATTTTAGAAGACTTTAGTATATATAAGTTATTATTATTTTTAGATATTTTTTCTAGATATAACTAAATTCCCTTAGACCCTAAGAGTAGAGACTTAATAATATTCGTTATATTATTTAGACTTCTCTAATATTATACTTTTTTAATAGGAGGTATAAACTTAGTTATGCAGTTTATAAGAATTATAATAAGGATCCTTTATAATTGAATTTCCTATTATTATAAAGCTTTCCTGGATAATATAGCGATTAAAAAGCTAATAATAACTTATAATAAAGAAGATAATCTATATTATCTCAGTATTTGCAGATATATTCTAGAATATATTTAGAATATTGATAAGGTTTTAGTGAATATTGAACTTGCAGGATATATAATTGTAGTTATAAAATCTTAATAAGTATAATAAATAGCTATAATAGTTAGTTATATCTGCGGAATTTATAGAAAATAGCCTAAGGAGTTGAAGATTATGAAGATTAAGGAATAGAAGCGCTGTAGTAGTATATTAGAAGTATAATTCTTCTTTAGTATTATAGTATTTTATTGAGAATAGGTTTAAGATTATTCCGCTATAGTAAAGTTACTTAATAACTTACTGAAGAAGAATATTCTTTTTTGATAGGAATAAGAGTAGATTACTACTATAGAATAACTTAAGAATAAGTTTTATAGCTCTTCTATATTTATATCTATTAACTATAGTCTTATAGGTAGCTAAATATACTTAGTAGTGGATATTAGTAGTATTAGTTAGGAAGCTGTATTTGGATAATTTATTAAGTAAAGATAAGCTATTATCTACTTTAAAAGTAGCTTATTTATAGATATAAAACTTAATTATAATATTAGTAAGAAAGAGTTTTGAGGAATGTTGAAGATGCTAAAATGCTTAAGAAACTATCTCTATAGGTGATACTTCTTATTAGAGACTAATATTAAAATTCTTATTACTTAGCTTAATAATGCTACTTCTAATTTACTAGGAGTATTAGTAATTTATTAGATATTTTAGATTAGAATGTTTAACTTTGAGATTAAGTATATTAGTGGGGTAGCTAACTCTACAGCTAACAGCTTTTTATGAAAACTATCTAGACTATCTAACTAAGATAATAAGTAAGAGGAGGGTAATATTAATAACTAGATTAATATATAGATTTTCTTTACAGATGTAGTAATTAGAAGCTTTTTTAAAAAGATATATACTATAGGAGATAATTAATATATTAAAGAAGTGTTTAACTTGGAAGCTATAATAGATAGAACTAGCTAAATTGATAAAATCTTAATATTTTCAGTAGTAGTATTAGATTATTTGTAGACTTAGTTAAGAGAGATTAGGTAAATAGCTTATTACCTATTAACACTAAAGAGGCTGCTTAGGATTAACTCTAGCTAATTTAGGGTTTTCAGGTAGAAGGTTTTAATATTCTAATTATAAGATAAGCTGCTATTTACCTAACTAATACTATTTTATATAATTTCTTAATATATTACTAATAGGGAAGAACTGTAGAGATAATTAATAGTAACTATATATAATGAGAGTAGCTATTAAGGATAAGAAGCTATCTATAAGAGGTTAGTAGATTGATACTATTAGCTTAATATATATAAAAATATATAGGAGGTAATGGAATATTATTTAGATTATTTAATATGGAGAGTATGTAGGATGGGAAATCTCTATAGTTTTACTACTCTTTAGGGATTTCTATTTAACTGTGTCTATTTAGATATTTAGAGAGTGGGAAAATAGTATTTTATTAAGGTAAGAAATATATTTATAGGCTAGCTGGAAGTTTGATAGTTTCTATAACCTACTTTAAAAGTAATTATGAAGTTTCTGTGGGAAGAGGTTATTATATACTATAGTTTTTATAGAGTTCTTATAGTGGATAGAGAGCTAGAAAATAAGAAGTATATTATTGAGTTTAATAAGTAATATAGTCTAAAGTGTAAAGTTACTTCAGTTTATAACTTATAAGCTAATAGAGTAATTAAAGTTAGATATTAACTAATTACTTATATACTATTAGTATAGCTATAGGGTAATAGTGGTAAAGATTCCTAATTCCTTCTGCTAGCTACCTTATTTATAAACTAAATAATAGTTAGAATATTAATAGGGTTTATACTATTCTATTTGAAGTATAGATATAAAGTAGTTATACTTATTGAAATATTTATATTAATATAGAGGATACTAGACTGAGTGTCAGTAAGAATACTAAAAGAAGAAATAAATATAAGAATTTATATTTTTATATAACTAGATAAGGATAGAGAGAAGGTAGTAACGATAATAACTAATTAATATAAGAAAGTAGTAGAGAGTTTTAATAAATAAAGAGGGAATATACTATAAGATAAATAACTAGAACTTAGTAATATAATTTTAGTTTATAATATTAAGTAACTAATTAATAAATCCTCAGATAGAAAACTTAAATATAGATAGATAGACTCTTTTTAAATTTATTTAAAGATACTTAATATTTCTTTTTATAGATTTAAAATCTTATTTAGGGAGGAAATTACTAGAGTAATATATAGAGGAAATAAGTTAAGGAAATTTATATAAGTTTCTTAAGGGTATTAGGAATCTTTAGATCTAGATATTTATAGATCTAATCTGGAGAAAGAATTAGTAAAAGTTTTTCCAGCTTAGAGAGAACTTATAGCTAATAAGGAGGAAGAAGAGGAAGAGGAGGAAGAACTTATAGTTCTGGGTGAGACTAATGATAATATTTTAGCAGGACTGATAATTTAATAAAAAGAATACCTATTAAATATTAAGTATATAATAGAGAAGATATTTTAGGATCCTAAGTTTAAGATCTGAATCTTAGTAATAACTTTATCCTTAAAAGCTTAGTATTAGGATATAATAGTTTAATAATATGTATATAATAATTTTAATTTATAATTTTATCTCAGATAGTATAAATATTTACAGGTTAAATTAAGTGATAGAAATATAAAAAGAAAGATATTTTATTTTTGATAAATCTGAGTAATTATAATAGGTGCTTACTTTTTATATTGTGGAGTAAACTTAATATTTTTAAATAAGCTGGATATAATAATTTATATTTACTAAATTAGTATATTTATAAATTTAGTATAATAATTAATATTATCTATTAAGGTTTCTAAACTTAATATAGTTAGAATAATAATAAGTAGTATTTATAGGTAAATTACTAAGTTATGAAACTTATTATTTTTCTTGAGAGAGATATATAGAAACTTCTAGCTGATAAGATATAATCTGGAATTTTAGGGACGAAAGATAACTTTACTTGCGAAAAAGATATTATACTAAAGAATAAAAATATAATATATATTTATTAATGTGGTTGATAAGTAAGCTGGATAGACAAGCAAGCTGGATACCTAACTGTAACTAACCTATCTTCTATCTTATAACCTACGTAACGCCACAATAAAATAATAACATCACAGAACAAAGAAGCTTAATTAACCCTAGCCTTCCAGGCTATTAATTAAACTCCAAATCTTAGTATTCAGGCTGCAGCTAAAATCTATTCAGTACTATATTTAACTTTAGCTATCTAACTAAAAGGTACCCTATTATAATGCGACACTACTCCTAACTTACGGAATTTAATTACGCTTAAAGAGGAGAAGTTAGTTAAATATATTCTTAACCTAGATTCCTAATTATTTCCTCTCCGTAT
Organism: Colletotrichum lindemuthianum; assembly: GCA_001693025.2. Taxonomy (NCBI): domain Eukaryota; kingdom Fungi; phylum Ascomycota; class Sordariomycetes; order Glomerellales; family Glomerellaceae; genus Colletotrichum; species Colletotrichum lindemuthianum. The sequence continues at coordinate 4,682 of MASP02000804.1, read as the reverse complement.
TAGTAGTGTGGAAGATATAGCTAATTAACTGCTTACTAACTGTAACGTGCCCCCTGTTAGGAAATATTAAGCTTCAAACTTCGTTAAGTGATAACTATAGCTCCAGACGCACTTTTTTTGTAAGTATAACTATAAGAAAGCTTAATATAAAAACCCAGATGTAATAAATATATAGTTTCAGCTTATAGCGAATATAATTATAAAATATAGTATTATAAACTCAGATATCTATAATTTTAACGAGACTGGGTTTATAATAAGCTAGATTATATCCAGAATAGTTATAATAAGTGCCGAAAAGTATTTAAATATAAAAATAATATAGTCTGGTAACTAAGAATAGGTTATAGTTATCCAGACTATTAGTTTGTTAGGCTATAATATTCTATTATATATTATTATTTTAGGGTAATATTACCTCTCTATTTAATATATAGAAATAGGTCTCCTATATAACTAAGTTATTATAATATCTAAAAATAGATAAATAATGAACGAAAGAAATCTAAATTAACTTCAGTATTTTAATTAATATATAAAACTATATATAAGTAGCAGATATTACCTCCTTATTATTAATAATTATAAAAGTCACTATATAGCTAACTTTAAGATATATTATAAGGAAAACGATATTATTATATTTTATATACTAACTTACTCTTCTTATTTACTTCAGCTTTTAGACGTTAGATATTTTAAGCTACTAAAGAAGATATATAGTTAATAAATTAAGAATAAGATACGCTAGAGTAATATCTATATTATAAAGGAAGACTTCTTCCCTACGTTTCGTAAAGTTTTTATATAAATCCTTATAGTTAAAAATATCTAGAGAGGTTTCAGAGGGGTTAAGTTTATTCCTCTTAATATAGAAAATATATTATTAAAACTTAATATTAAGTTATATATTCTAATACTTCTAAAGTCCCTCCTAATAATATCCCTTATATAGATTTCTCAGACGCTAAATAACCTAATAGAAGTATCTTTTCAGTCTGAACTTATTAAGAGGAGAATCTCCTACTATTAAAATAACTTACTAACTTTAATTATCAAAGCTATAGAGTATCTATTAAAGGGGATATATAGATTTATATACTAAATTACTTTATTAAAGTCTGAAATCCAGATCCTTCGAGAGGAGAATAACCTACTTAGTAAATACCAGAAGGTTAAGAAAATATATCTCAGATAAGGAGGAAGTCTCACTATAACTGAGGCAGAGAACCTTTAATTACAGAGAGAAGCTATAACTTAGATTAAGGAGGAAACACGCCAGAGTAGTAGTTGCCAGCTGAGGATAGAGATAAGCTAATAGCGATATAGTGTCTGTAGGAACACTAGTTATAATATATAAATATATTAATTTACTGAAGAAATATCTAAAGAAGAAGATCTTAACTAGTTTGAATTTAATTAATTTCGTAGGTGTTATATATTGGTCGGAAATATAATATAGTCGCGGTTAGATGTCCAGCTTGCTTATCTGTCTAGCTTACTTATTAACTACGTTACTGAAAGAATTTTCTTATTTATTTCTTTTTTTTTTCTAGTTTTTATTATTTTATTTTCCTATTTATGATAACTAAATATATTTGTAGATCTAATTTGTAAAAAAATAATTAGTATATTATATTTAAGTTTTCTGGATATAATAGAAGTTAATAGGATTTTAGTGTTATTTAATATTTAGCTGCTGAAGTTTAGAATACTTAAACTATAAATAATTTTAAAGTTTTGTTATATACTAAGGAAGAATATTTGTAAATCTGATAAAATTGTGAATGCTACTCTGAGGTATAGTATAAGGATCTAGTGATATAGTTCTTCTAGATAATTAATATAACTTATATAATTAGTTATTAGCTAGCTATTAAAAATGTTAGTCCCTATAGGATATTTACTGCTACTATATTTTAGTTACTTAGTTAGAATAGATTTTGCGTCTGTTAGATGTTATCTGAGAGATTAGTTTGTAAATTAATATGTAGATTAGTAGTGATAGATTTTATAGAATACTCCTTAAGAATCTACTAATTATTCTTTTTCTCACTCTGAAGCTTAGGAAGGATAGTCTCACTTTATATAGAGTCTTAAATAGGATTAATAGGAAAAGGATTATAATAATTAATATTATCTTGAGAGTTACTATATGTAGGAGGATTACTAGTAACTGCTATATTTTAGTTAGAGAGAGTTATAGCGTTATAGATAGATTTTTTTATTTTAGTTAGGTTTATTATATAGGAGCTTAAAGTAAGCTTAAGGGGAGGATTATAATAAGGTTAAGTCTATAAATAGGCTTATTTATATAATATAAGTAGCTTTATAAGTATAAATAGCTAGATTTATTATAGACAGATAGAAAGAATTAACTTCTCTTCTCTTCAGAATCTAAGACTTACTATTCAGATCAGCTTAGCTTTTGGACTGTAGATCTATGAATATGATTTTATGCTTTTAAAATATTCTTTCAATATTTTCTATCTGTTTTTGCTTCTCTCAGGTTTTATAGCTGGGGGTGGTTAGTTGGTTTTAGTCTAGATGGGCCCTCTCAGCTATAGTCTATTTTAATACCTAGAATATTAAGATAAACTAATATAACTTAAGGAGATTTAGTTAGCTTAGCTACTTAATACTAATTTATTTATATTTATCTATTAGTATACTATATAGTATACTAGTGAGATACTAAGTTCCTACTAAATTATATCTATTAGTTTAGTAAATATTAAGAAAGTATTAGCTTTAAAGGTAAAAATAAACTTAAGAGATTATATTCCTATAAATATCTTAAAGGAATTTCTAGATCTTTTCTATTTAGATTTAGTATACTAACTACCTCCCAGTTAACTAGAGATAAACTACTATATCCTATTAATCTCTAATAATAAGGGATAGAAACTAGACCTCCTATAGGAATCTCTCTGTAGTATATTATAAGAGGAGCTTCTAGTGCTTAAGAAGACTCTAGAGAATTTACTTAATAAAAGATTTATTAAAGTAAGTAGCTTCTCTACTAGTATCCTAATCTTCTTTATAAGAAAGTTAGGTGGAGGAATATACTTCTACATAGATTATAGAACTCTTAATATAATTATAAAGAAAAACTATTACTCCCTCTTCCTTATATTAGAGACTTTCTAGAGGGTCACTACTACCTACTAATATATTAAGCTTAACGTTATTACTATATTCTATAAGATCAGAATTAATAAAGTAGATTAGGAGAAAATAGCTTTTTAGATATATTATAGCCTCTTTAAATAGATAGTATACCCCTTTAGATTTACTAATACTCCCACTATATTTTAATAGTATATTAATAGCTACTTATAATAGTTTCTAGATAACTTTATTATAGTATATATTAATAATATCCTTATTTATATTAGTAGCTTGCAAAAGGAGTATAAGGAGAAGGTCCACTAGATATTTAGCTACCTTACTAATATAGACTTTAAGTTAGATCCTAAGAAATATAAGTTCTCAGTTATTATAGTTAAGTATATTAAGTATATTATAATAGCTAGAAAGGGTCTCTCTTATAATCCTAAAAAGTTAGAAATTATTACTAATTAGCTTCCCCCCAGCTTACTGAAGGGTATTTATAGTTTCCTTAGGTTTATAAACTACTATGTGGTCTTTATACCTCAGTATAGTATTATTATAAAGCTTTTAAACTACCTAACTTAGAAGTTAGTTTTTTTTAACTAGAGATTAAAATAGTAGGAAGCTTTCCTTAAATTAAAATAACTTTTCACTATAGAATTAGTTTTATGGATATTTAATCCTGATACTCTAATAATAGTAGAGATAGACTATTTAGAGTATACCCTAGGAGGTATATTAACTTAAGCTAATAAGATTAAAATAAGGTATCCAGTAGTTTTCTACTCTTAACGCCTAATCTCTATAGAGTTTAATTACCTAATCCACAATAAGGAACTCCTTATAATACTAGAATATTTATAAATATAGAGAGTAAAACTATAAAGCACTAGGAGATTCAAGATCCTTATAAACTATAAGGATCTTAAGTATTTTATAAAGAAATAATAGCTTATAGAAAGGTAGAGCTAGTAGGCGGAGGAGTTATCTTAATATAACTTTTACCTTAAGTACTAACTAGGCACCTAGGTAGTAGCTTCTAATATCCTCTCCCAGAGGGAATAGAATACTTCTAAAAGGTAGAATAACGAGAGGTAATAAGGATAGGTAATATAGATTATCCTAGATACTACTATCCCCGCGGAGCTCTAAGTAGAATATATAAATATTACTAATATCTAGGTTTTAAAAAGAAAATTAAATCTGTAAGAAATATAAAATTACACTACTAAGAGAGACTCCTTATACTAATAGATCTTTATAGTAGTCCAGTAGGGGAAGTATAACTTCCCTCCTAACCTCTATATTAAGGTCCAGATCGCTAAATATACTATTAATATACTAAGATAGCTTACCTTCAGAGAGAGGCTTTAGATACTAAGTAGTAAAAAGAGTAATAGCCTCCTTAATAAACTTAAGACTAAATTAGTATAGAAGTTATATAACTCCTCCCCTGTAGGCTACCTAAAGTATAATAGTATACTAAAGATTATAAGCTAATAATTCTACTAATCTAGATAGTTACAGAGTATCTACTAATTTATATATAACTATAATATATATAGAAG
>MASP02000803.1:0-18361 GCA_001693025.2 Colletotrichum lindemuthianum | reverse complement strand
TTTACCTAATACAGGGTATTTGGAATAAAAAGAGTAATAGCAAAATACTATAACTCTAACATCCCCCCGTAAGGTATATAAGATGAACATCTTTTATAGCTTAAAAGGCAGTAAAAAATAGTAAAAACTCTAAAAACCATATAGAAAAAATAGAGAAAATAAGAGTCTGAAAAACCTAAAACTATAGAAGGTATGAAGGAAAAGACTTCAAGAAGAAAGAAAAATCTGAAAAACCTAAAACCTTATATAGGTAAAAAGAAAAAGATTATTCTTCAGAAAATAGATAATTAGCATCATTTTCTTCATAAGAGGGCAGAATATTATTCTTAAAATTATTCTGTAAAATCCTCTCAATAATATTATTAAATTTAACTCGGCCTAAAGGCTTCGTTAAAAAATCAGCAATATTATCATACGTATTAATATAATAGAGATTTATCTTATTATCTCTAATAAGATCTCTAATATAATGATAACGAATATCAATATGCTTAGCTTTTTTATGGAATTCAGCATTTTCAGCAAGCTTTTTAGCTGATTGATTATCTATAAAGATAATAGGCTTATTAATAGCCCTAAATCCCAAAGACTTATTAATAAAACTATAGTTATTAAATAAGTAAATAGCTTCTTTAGCAGCATCTGCCTGAGCCATATATTCAGCTTCACAAGTAGATAAAGCTACTGTTTTTTGCTTAGTTGAACTATAGCTAATGATATTATAAAAATCGAGGCAAAATATATAAGCCGAAGTGGATTTTCTATCATTAACATCTCTTGCCCAATCTGAGTCTGTAAACCCAAATAGATTAAAGATATTAATATTATTACAGTTGTAAATCAACTTATAATTAGGGTTCTTTTTCAAGTAACCCCATATTCTATTAAGGGCAATAAAATGTTCTTTAGAAGGATTTGAAGAAAATCTAGAGTAGGTGGTAACAGCTAGAGTAATATCTGGCCTAGTTTTTAAGGCTAAATATAATAAAGTCCCTACTTCTTTTTGATATTCTAATATCTCTTCCTTAGAAGCATTATCCTTATTCTTAAAGAACTTGGATTTATCATCCATAGGTGTATTAAAACCATGGAGATCTTTCTTCTTAAATCTAGTAAGAATTTTATCAGTATATTTAAACTGATTTATTTCTATAACCTTATTCTTTCTGTCAATGACTAAGTCATTACCTAAGAAAGTGTTAGGTTCTCCTAGATCTTGGATTTTTATATCCTTTTTAAGATTACTATATATATACTCAGAAGTAGTAGAATTATTAGCTCCTAATAGCATATTATTAACGTGACATGCCAGGATAGCCAAATATTTACTTTTATTAAGAGTAATATTAAGTATAAAAACTCCTTCATCATAAGGAGATACTTTAAAACCAATTTTATATAAAACTGATTTAAGGTGTAAATACCATAATCTAGGGCTCTGTTTTAACCCATATAAAGCCTTATTAAGTAAACATACAAAAGGCTGATTCTTATAGTTGGTATTAAAAACCAAACGTTTAGAATCTTGATCATAGATATAGCCAGTAGGTAACTTAACATATATCTTTTTATCTACTTTTGCATGAATAAATGCAGTAGTAACATCATACTGAATTAAAATCCAGTCATAATAAACAGATATAATAAGTAAATATCTGTAACTTTCAGGCCTACAGGTAGTACTAAAGGTTTCTAAATAATCAATACCGAAGTACTGGTTAAAACCCTGAGCAACCTATCTAGCCTTAAATATAGGATTACTAGGATCCTGATTATTAGGTTTTATTCTGTAAACCCATCTACCCCCTAATATATTAATATTATTCTTTTTAATAAAAGATAAATTAGGTAGTGGTATAACAGTCCATACTTCTATAGACTCAACAGACCTAACTTCCTTATTCATAGCTTGAATCCAGTTCTTACTATTTTGAGAACTTATAGCATTTGAAAAAGTAGTTGGCTCATCAAGAGTATTAACAGATAAAATATAAGAGGCAGTATGAAAATTGCCATATTTATCAATAAATAAACTATTATTATAGTTATATTGATTGTAGTCAGTATAAAGAAGTAAAGATAGAAAATCTTTAACTGTGAGGAGTGCACTCTCTTCGTATAAATACTGTTTATAGTCTTTTTTAACTTCTGGACTTAAAGAAGGAATTTCTATAGATATAGTGGACTTTTTAAAGTTCTCAACATCTACAACCCTATCGGGACGAGTTATAGATAAACCACCTAAATCCTCATCGGGAGAAAGATCTAAGTTTATATTACTATTTTCTACTTTATCGGGAGGAAGTAAAAAATTAGTGTCTTTAGTAGTATTATTATTATTAAAACTACTAGACTCAACAGTAATAACTGGATTCTCAGAAGAATTATTAGATCTAAGTTAGTTAGACTTAGTCTGTAAAGGTTAACTAGATCTAGTAATAACAGTATTACTAAAAATAGATAAATCTTCTTTCTGTTGAGAATTAAACTGATTTTCAAGAATATTTACATCTCTAGACTATATAGTATTTCGAGATTCGAAATCCCAAACTAAATAGGTATTATAGCCAAAAGTAACTACAGTACCCTTTTTAGCCTTAGGGTCTAGCTTTTTAGAATACTTATTCTTAATCTTATAATAACAGAGACTACCCCAAACCCTTATATTTGAAATAAAAAGTTTCTTCTTATTCTTTAACTCATACAGAGTTTTGAATCCTATAGAAGAATGTAGTATCCTATTATAAATATAGATAGAAGCATTAATAGCTAAACCCTAAAAGAATAAAGGTAAACTAGAGTTATAGAGAAGGGTTCTAGCTTTATTAATAATAGTTCTTATAGCTTTCTCAATTAAACCATTAGGTTCATAAATATAGAGTGGTCTTATATTATAGATAATACCATTATTAAGATAGATAACTTTTATTCTATCATTAGAGAATTCAGAGCCACCATCAGTATTAACTTCTTTAATTCTCTTATTATTATTATTATTATTTGTTATATTAATAAACTCTTCAAAAGCTGAAGTTACTTCTTCAGAACTTTTAGTTCTCAACAACTTTCCCCAGATAAATCTACTATACTTATCATTAAATAAGATAAAGTATTTATAGTGATTATAGGTTTCTGGAGAAATAGGTCCATATAAATCTGAACTAATATAATTAAAATATTCAAACTTCTTAAAGTTATTAGAATCTCTATTTACTTTATTTGTAAATTTACCCTTAAGGCAGGCTTCACAGGTAGGTAGTTTATTACCTTTACTATACTTATAACTTATATCACTTATAGTACTAGTAAGTAACTTAAGAACATTACTAGTATAACCTATTCGATCATGCTAGAGTTTCAAATTATTAATATTATTATTAATAACAGTATTAAGAATTAAATCTTTACTAATAGGGAGTTGAAACTTATAAAGGTTATTAACCTTAATTCCTACAAGTAATAACTTATCTCTCTTTATATTAAATAACATTAGTTTATTAAAAAAGATAGATAAGATTCCCATAACATCAAGTCTAGATTGACTTCATAAATTAATACCTAACTGTAGTATATAATAGATATTTTTTAAAAGATATTTAATATTATTCAAAGTAATTTTTAAATCACCTTTCAAAGTTGAAATAATTTCTTTTGCATTGCCCCATTTAATAGGTTTAACAACTTTTATTTTATTAACTAAAAGAGAATAATCTTTTACTACATAAATAATAACACCAGTATCAATAAACAAAGAAACAGTATCAATCTTATTTTTAATATCAAAACTTCCAGTTTTTTGAATTTCAGAAATCAAAGAACCTAAAGTCTTATTAGTATGAGACTTTAAAAGAGGTTAGGTAAGAATTACATTTTCAAACTCAATATCCTCTTCACTTTCTTCCTCATTTTCTTTAATAACAGTTAAATTAAGTTGCATAAGATCTTCAACAGTATTATCTGTTACAAAAATATTCACTTTTTCAGAGTTATTATTATTCTTATCCTTTTTCTCCTTTTTCTTTTTCTTATTAATAGAAGCAGAAGAAGAAGAACCCTTATTTTTCATAGCTTTTATCCAGCTAGGGGCTTTTTCAGGATAAAGATCAAAACAATTCTCTTCAGTGTGATTGGTTTTTTCACAGTGATTACAGAAGATACCCTTCTGTTTCTTCCAAGGTTTTTTAACCTTATTGAAAGACTGCTTAGTAACCTTATTCTTAAAACCCTTCTTAGTTGTGAAATTAACTGAAGAAGTGTGTATTTTTCTTCTAAATTCATCTAATAAATTAGAGAATAAAGAATCTAACTTATAAGAATCCTTATTAGACCTAAGACTTTGAGTAACAGTGGTAATAAAATCCTTATAACTCTTATCTAGACTGTTTAGAATATAGGTAATAACTACTTGATCTGGTAATATAACCTTATTATAGGATAGGTTATCAACAAGTTCTTTTATCTTATTAAGATACTCTTCCATAGTCTCAAAATTACTAAGAGAAGTATTAAAAAGTTCTTTACAAGTAAGAAACTTATTAGAAAAACCAGTAGGCTCATAAAGTTTTTTTAAACGATTAAATACATTATATGCATTAGTATTATTCTTAATAACTCTTAAAGGGCTATCCTCACAGTTTAACTGTATATAACTGAGAGCTTTATGGTGCTTATTAGGATTACTCTTAGTAATAGGTTTAGTTAAATCCACGAAAATATCTTTGCTGGTAAGTAAAGCCTTTATTCGGATAGACTAAACATTATAATTCTGAGTCCCTTTTAACTTGGGGAAAAGGTAGGATTTAGAGTCTCCCATGATCTTTAAAAATAACTTAAATATATAAAGTAGTTATTTAATAGAGAATTAATCTAGATTTTGGTATAGAATTAAGATACTTATAGACTAACTCCAGTAAGATATTGTTGATCGGCAAGGTCAACGGACAAATAGCCTAACGGTTAATCTGAAAGATTAACACAAAAACTGTAACCAGTAGAGGTCTAGGGTTTAAATCTCGTAAGAGACCGTTTTTGTTAATAGTTAGTGACCGTACGACCTAGTTTATAATGGTATTAGTGAACTAAAAAAAAAAAATTCTAAGTTATAAAGGTTTTAGTAGATCTGTAGTGTTCTAGTTTATAGAAGGTCTTAGAGGACCTAAAAGTTAGTTTATAAAAGGTTTTAGTGGATCTGTAGTGTTCTAGTTTATAGAAAGTCTTAGAGGATCTAAAAGCTAGTTTATAAAAAGTTTTAGTAGATCTGGATATAAAAGATCTTAGTTTCTGCTGCTTAACTGTCTCTTTCCCTAGTCTAGTAGTAAGTTTACTATCCTAATTAGTATAATTTTCTTATAGATTCATCTGGTATTAAACTGATTAATTGATATAAAGATTCAGTTGGTTACTAGCTGTGGGAGAGAAAGGAATAGGCTGTGGAGCCTTATAGATATAGTTAAGAGAGGTTTTTCGGAGATAGATAGATAAAGGGTAGCTTGAGGTTGGTTGGTATAATCTTTGGTATAATCTGAATAGGTGTTGGTAGAGATATGGACGTCGATATTGATAGGAGATAAAGATTGGTAGATAAGAAAGTGGTAAGAGTATATAAGCTGGGCTTATAACCTGTTGAACTAGTATAGAAGATTAGTAAATAGGTTAAGGGAATTTAATACTTAATAAATTACTGAAGAATAGGGGATTCAGAATGATATCTGAAAACAGTACTGATATTAGTAGAAATAATAATGAAGATGGGAAGTTCTGATTCTACTGAAGGTGGGTGGGAACTTCTAGGTATATCTATTAAAATAGAGTTTGTTTTCAGAAAGGTTAACCTCACGTGCAACGGATAAACGGAAGCCGTTTGCGCACGGGCCACTATGTGATCCGTTCATCGAATTTTCTGATATTAAAGTTCAATCAATTTAGAGTATAATTTATATAGGCTATATAGTCTAAACTCTAATAATTGATTTACTAGAATAAATAGAAAACATAGGGTTTTGAGAGTAAAGTAGAATACTTAACCCTTATTTACCTAATATAGGGTATTTGGAATAAAAAGAGTAATAGCAAAATACTATAACTCTAACATTTTTAACTAGAATCTTCTTTATAGTAAGAATCTCTTATATTTAGTCTAGAAAAGCCAGTAGTAAAACTTACTTAAAGTAGCTAGAAGTTAGTATAATATAAGTTTATCTAGCTATTAAATCCTTATAAGAAAGTAGTGGAAGCCCTCAAAGGAGCGTTTTTGCATTATAGGGAGGGTTTGTGAGAAAGTAAAATAGCTTGTATTATTATAGTTGAAATGCGGGATTTGCGGACTACTAAAACTCTTGAAACGTAGGTTTTTAGAGTGTAGCCTATAGCCTAGTTACATAGCCTATATTTCATCATAATACTATAGTTCCACTCTGCTACTTTCTATATATAAGTTTATAATTATAAACATTTAATAAACTTGTTCTTATCTTACTTTTTGGATTATTTTATATTGGACTTTTATATAATATAATATAATATATAACCTTATTATTAGTTTTTAAGAAGGTTTATCTCGCTTAAAATACTAGTTTATCTATAGAGAAGAAGTTAGATAATAAAACATCTTTATTTATACTCTCTATTATACTTACTTACTTTCTTATAAGTATTATTCTTAATTTTTGAAGAATAAACTACTATATTCACTAAGTAGCTTTATATTATTAATATGAAGTTTATACTTTAAACCTCTCAGATTGATTATTCCTAATACCCAATTTAACTAATAAGATTATGAAAATTCAAAACATAATTTAAAACCTTATCTAAGTTTTTACTATAATTACTATAAACTACTATTAGTCAAAAGTTTTTAATAAGAGCTTTAATATTATAATATCTCTTAATCTAAACTAATAAGCAAACTTATCTATTAGAAGTTTGAAGTTAATATTCAGATCTCTAAGCTATTTATTATAAATAGCTACTTTAGATAAATACTAGGTATTCTAATATCTTAGATATTCTTAATAGAACTACGTTCTAGAAAGTATTATGAATAACAATGATATTCTTTTGGTTTTTAGATTTAGAAGTAAGAAATATTTACCTAAGTTTATAATTTACTAATATTATTAATTAGTACTTATAGAGAAGCTAATAGTTCGCTCTCTATAATAATTATTAGTAAATACATTACCCAATAAAGTATAACTTTGACTTTCCTACCTCTACTAACTATTATAATTAACCTTACGTTAATCTAAAGCCAAATTCCTCATACTTATAGTAGCTAGTATATCCGCTCTATATTAATCTTTTCATAATTAATAACTAATAACTTCTTCTATATTAACTTTATATCCTCTCCTTATACTTTTATACTCTTATACTATCTATATATAATCTAAATATACCAAGAGATTTAATTGTTACTAAATATAGCTACTTTACTTAAATACGTATTATAATTTGAGTATTTATAACCTTAATATCCTCTAGACTATATTCTACTTACCTTTAAGATAAAACTTTATATCTCTAATATAGAGGTTTTTTACTATTGATATAAAGATTCTCTACTACTAATATAAGATAACTTATAATCTTTATATAAATATAGTGAAACTTAGCTTAATTCTACTAAATAATAATCTTAATATATAAATTGGATATAGCTAATATATAAATAATATTAGTATAGATATAGATACTTGAAATATAACTATATAGTATATAAGACTCAAATAGTTATAAAATTATAATACTTTAAGGTATTTAGTAACTAGTAACGTATAATAATATTAGAGTACAATTCAATTAATAACTAGTTTCTTAAATTATCAGCTTAATATTATAGATTATAGAATAGTTAGATACTTTTCTTCTAAATATCTAGAGTCTATATATTAATATTAGTATTTATATTATTACTTAAGCGTTATAGAAAATATTAATACTTCTAGTTTCAAAGATTATAATAGAATATATAAAACTTACTATTAGAGTTCCCTAATTATAGATAGTTATATGGATTTGAGGGGAATTCTGGTTTTATTATAGAATATATAGAAGAGTAATCGATCATGGAATATTTAACTTTCAGCTTTTTAATTTATTCTATTTCAAGAGGTTTTTAAGAGTTCTTAGTTCTACAACCTTAGTGGTTACGTTTAGTTATATACATTAAGTTTTAGTCTTACTGAAGCTTTTACTATATAAATTGTTATTATAAGGCTTTTCTTTACTATAAAATTAAATATTATAACTCGAAATATATTTATCTATAATAATAAGTAACTTGATTACTATTTAAATTTATTATAAGTTAGTATTAGTATAAAGGCTATTGCTGAATATATTATATAGTTAGAATGATATATAGGATAAGGAGCTTGGATACTACTATAAATATAAAGTAAAAGTAAGTAAATTAATTAGTATTTAAGGTTTAAATATTATTAGAAATATATAATCTTATTAAATTTATAATAGTATTAAAAAAAATATTATTATATAGATATAAATAAGAAAGGAAATTAAGAAGGTAATCTAGAGGTAATTTATAGATTTAAGCTATAAGGTTAATAATTTGGTTATTTAGTTACTTTTACTTTATATTTATAGTTGTCAGGTTAACTGGGCACCGATATGGCAAAAGCTATAGCAGTGGGTAATATACTAGGTGCTCCACTTTTTGAACTAATTAGATAAGAGGAATTATTCTACAGATTAATCTTAATAGCATATAGTATATATATATACGCCGTAATATAGACTTAGATATAAATAATTAGAGACTACTAGTAATAATTTAGTTATAATAAATTAATTAATTATAATATTTACTAGTTGTAAACTAATACTAATTAGTAGTTTAAGTACTGCTAGTATCTATTACTACTACTTAACTGCAGATTAGTAAGGAATACCTAAAGAGATAAAATTATAATACTTCCTAAGGGATCCTATAGATAGCTTCTAAGTAGAAATAGGTAACTTAAAGCTATTATAACTATATATTATCCTAAAAATATTAATAATAAGCTTATAATAGAAATAGAAGTAAAGATAAACTTAAAATAATCTATTTACTTAATATTATATTATATCTATTATATAATAAAAGATAACTGAGATTAATGCTAAATTGAAGTAGTAAACATTAAGATAAAGTAATAAGATTAATATATTCAGAAGGAAGGGATTTATAATAAAACTACTATTCTTTACTACTGCTCTCTAATATTCTATATATATTTAAATATTAAGAAATAAGAGAGTATCTTAATAATAGTAGATATACTATATTAGTAACTAAAAATAATATATTAAAAACCCTCCTTTTCTAATATTATATAGAAGAAGTAAAATACTTTAGTTAATCCATCTATATTTATAATATTGCTTACTTAGTAGTCGGAATTTAACTATAATAAAAATAATAATAAAGAAAAGGATTTTTATTTTATATAGTAAAAAGACCCTAGGAATAATTATAAAAGTATAATTAATAATATAAACTAATATATAAATATTCCGGATTTAAAACTAGGTAATAGTATCAGCTTGTGATTTTCTTTTCTCTTATATATTTTAAGTGTAACTATAGTAGAAAAGTATTCTAATTAGGATTCTCTAGGAATAAGAAATTATTAAAGATATTATAATTAATACTAAAATAGAAAGTATTAAGAAACTATTATCCCTTATCCCTACTTATAGGTATCTAATAAGTATTTAATAAAATATTAATAGTAATAAAATAATTATAATTTAAACTGATAAATACTATAACTAGTGTAAGGAGAAGGAATATTAATACTAATAATATTACTATCCACTTGAAAAATCCTTATTAAGAGAGTTCTTCTGATTAATTATATTCTAAAAAAACATAAAAAGAAGATATATTTATATTAATAGTAGAATTATAGGGATAAAAAGAATAGGGAATAATACGAAATAGTATAAGAGGAAAATTATTTAAGTTAATAGTAAAATAATATATCTAACTAACTAACTACTATAGCTTATTTTTTTAAAGTTTCTCTCTATAGTAATAAAAAGTTAAGAGTAGTATACTAGATAATATAAATTAGTATAACTAATAATACTCCTATATTATTACTTATTATCTCTATCTACTGTAAGTAGTATATTTATATAATAAAAAGTTAAGTTAAGTTAATAATAATCTTAATTATATTACTATTTAATAATAACTAGCTTTTATCTCTTAAGTAAGTTTCTATAATAATACTACTAAAATATATTAATTTATTATTAATATTACCAGTAAGGAATAGTATCTACTAAATTAATAAAGATTAGGAATAGAAAGATATTTATAAGGTTTTTACTAGAAGGATATATCTACTTAGTAGTTATAATTTATTTAATAAGTATATATATTTCTAAAGCTGCAGCTTTTAGAGAAATATTTATAATTAAGATATAGTAAAGTTATATTAACTATAAATATTCTCCCAGCCTGATATCTTAAATATATCTTCCTCCCTAAATTTTATTAATAGCCTTCGTGAGGATATAACTTTTCGTAATATCCCTATAACTGAAATTAATAAATATAAGAAGATATTCCAATATATAGAAGTAAAGATACTAGTGGGGATATACTAGAAAGTTAAACTTTAATAATAGAGTGAGAATATTAAACTTTAGATAAGTATTAATAGTAGTATTCTTAATAATAATTTTATTTATTATTATATTTACTTATAGAAGAAGTAAGGTATCTATTTCAATAAAATATAATAAATCTACTATATTAATTTTGAGGAATAGATTTTAGAATATTTTACTGATATAGAAAAAAAATTAATATAAATCTTTAAGAATTACTCTATAGAGAGAAGTATATATTTCTCTATAGATAATAATATTATAAAGACAAAGTTAATTAAGATTTTTAAGGAGGAAATACTAATAAGATAAATAGTAGAGAATATTAAAACTAACTAATAAGGATATTTTACTTTTAGATAAGAGATTATAAAAAATCCTAATTTTATTAATAACTTCTTAGAAGTAGGAGGATTTATTTGTATTAATTAATAACTATCTATACTAAAAAGCTTGATAATAGAATTACTCTCTCTATAATTAATACCATTAATATTAATAATAAAAGTAATATTAATACTAAGTTTATAACTAATAAAGTTAGATATTTAAATAGATATTAACTTACTAAAGACTAAGAGAATAATAACTAATAAGGACGAGAAATATTTAGAGTTAACTAAACCCCTAAGATTCTATATTTACCTTAGAGGAAAATATTATTTAATATTAAAATACTATATCTTATTTAACTAACCTTATAAGAAATTTAAGTTATTATTTAGTAAAGTATATAAAATAAATAATACATATACTAGAGAGAAGTATAATATCTTTAAAAATAAGATATAGATATTTATTACTAAATATAGTAGTTATAATATTAGCTAGAATATAGTAGAAGGAATATTTAATGATATACTAGTAGAGTAAGTATATTTATAGTATAAAATATTAATTTTACTAATTCAAGATAACCTATTAATTACTTAAATAATCATAATAGTTAAAGATAAATTTAAGATACTTATAGTTTATTTTAACTACTATAGAGAATAGAAGAATATAAACCTTAGAGCTTTTACTAAAGATTATAAATATACTAATATAGTTAAGATACTTAAGGTATTGATAATATAGATTAACCTCTTTTAGCATATCTATCTAAATCTATAAAGTTTATAGGAGAAAGTAAATAAAGAGATATATATAATAGTATACTAGGTATATAATATAATAGATATACTCTATAATATTATTAATAAGGTCAAACTAACTATTAATAGGCTATATAAATAGATAATAAAGATACTTAAAAGTTAAAAAAGATAGTTAAGATAAAAGACTTATTCTATTATAGATTATAACTAGTTTCTTATAGACTATATATATAATAGCTAAGAGTGAAACTAATATTTTAACTACTTTTTAACTATATTATCTATAATATATATAGAATAATAATATTATTTTAGGATAGTTTTATAAGAAAGTATAAAGTGGAAATATATAAGGTAAATATTAGGTATATTTAAAATTAGTAAATAAATACTAATTAATAAAGTATAATCCAGAGGAGTATAAAGCTGCTACTTTATAATTTAAGAAGATATGTATTATTAATATTATATTAGTAAAGGAGATTATAATATATCTTAATAATATTAACTCTATAGAGGAGGTAATAAAGAAAGTAAGAGATAATATAGATAAGATATTAGAGGATAATTCTATAGTTATCTACTTTATAATAATAAATAGTCAGGAGGAGATTATTAACTCTATATAGTTTAGAGAGATCCTTTAAAATTATATTTTTAGTACTTAATAATAGCTAATAAATTAGAGACTCTCCTAATTTTATAATATTTAGAAGTTATTTTAAAAATTATTCTTCTAGATACTAAAATAGGTAAGTTTTCTACTAGATATATATAATAATTTAGAGTTTTCTAGAGAATTCTCTCTAATATTTCACTAGATAAAATAGCTCTAAAGACTAAAGATAAGTATTAAATTTAGAGATAAGTAAGATTTTATAAATCTTAGTATTATTAAAGTATTTATATTCTTTAGAGATATTAATTTTAATATTATATTTATAGCTATACTATTTCTATTAAGCTTTCTTAATATAAACTACCTCTAAATATATTTTAATAATCTTAATAATACGATTAAGTAAGAGGAAGTATTATTACCTATAGAGAGATATAATAAGTATCTATGATTTTTAATTTAGAAAGATTTCTATAATAAAGTTATTAACTTCCTTATAGAGATAGAGATATAATAGTTTTATAAGAGATTTAGTTATTTTAGTATCTATAAGTTAAATAATATACTTAAGAGAGTAGGTAAGATTATAATAAATAATAAATTTAAAGTAATTACTAGAAATTACTACTAATATTAAATAAATAGTAAAATATTATATTAGTTTAAGTTTAGCTTTAAGAATAACTATAAATTTAATATAGAGATTATTATTAATATTATATATTTTAATAGTAATAAGTCTATTATATATATAGTTAATATCTCTATAGTATTTATAGCTATAAGGTTTATAAATAATATCTCTATAGATTATATATAATATACTCTGAAATATATTAAATTAATATATACTAGAAACCTCTAGATAATATTATTGCTAATATAGAGTATAATTTTATAGCTGAAGGTTTAAAGAAGGAAGTTAATAGTATAAGTAGTAAGGTTAAAATTATATTAGTTAAAGTCTATAATAGTATTAGTAAGGTACAATATTACTATACCTCCCTATAGAGAATATATAAAATTATCTAAGATAAGATACTAGAGATTAATAGAGAGAAGGTATTATAAAGTATAGTTAAGGTAGTTAATAATATTAGTAACCTAAATAGCTTTATATTAACTCTACTGGTTTTTAGAGTATACTTATATCTTAACCTAATATTAATACTATCTCTAGATATTATAAGATAAGTAGTTACTATCTAGAAGATAATAGAAAACATATAGAAAATCTATACTTAATAGTAAATCTGTAATATTCTAAGTATATATAATAATTTCTCTACTATTTTAATCTACTATTTACTCTTTTAATTAAAGATATATATTTACTATAAATATTAAGGTTAGATACAATTCTTCAGACTTATCTTCATTAATAGTAAGATATATATTATAGAGATAAATAGTAAACTTAATATTTTTAGATTAATAATAGTTAAGTTATATTATTAACTATATACTAAAGAGATAAAAACCTAAGACCTATATAATAACTAACTACTAGATGAATATCTAAAAGAAGATATATTAATAGTAGTATTAAATAAGGATAAACTAAAGTAATAAGGATAACTATATAAAAATATAAATTTTATTATAGAGACTGAACTTACAGATAAGGTCTACTATAATATCTATCTAATACTAAAAGAGGTAGAAATATTTACTAACGTTATTAAACTTTAATAATATAACTTTATTTAAATACTAGGGAAGCTATTTTAGAGATTATATACTATAGAGTGGAAGACTCTATTAGTAAAAAGTATACTCTACTTTAAGTATTTTAATATCCAGAAATATAATAGTATAAGGATTTTTAGTCTCTATTTTATTAATAAGATTAAAAATATAGATAAAATATTATATAAGAAGTTATAGTTAGTTATTAAAAGTTTGAATAATTTTTAAAGAAGTAACTTTTATAGAGGTTTATTTCTAAGATATCACTTAAGTATATATATAGGTAAAGATAATATTAAATTACCTTATACTAGTGAAACTACTTATAAGCTTATATAACTTATATTTAGAGGATATTATTATTCTTATAGTTTAACTATTATATAGTTTTATAAAGTTAGATACTTATTAGTATATAATATACTTTAGCTACTATAAAAGCTAATTATAAATAGAGACCTTATTATATAACCTATATCTTATAATCTCCAGACCTAATAATCTATATTTTAGTATGATAAATATATAAATAAATAATATCCTCAGACTCTATTTACTTAAGTTTAATAATAAAGAAGGGGAGAAGCTCTAGTAAGTGAGATTTGCAGTTAAACTAAAGTTAATATTTATATAATATAAACTCCTTATATTTAATAGAGATATAATTACCCTAAAAGATAATAGTAATATTACTCTCACTTAAAAAAGATAAGGTAAGAAAATTAAATTTATTAATTATATATCTGAAACTATAAAGTCTATATATATTAAATAATAAGTATAAGAAATATATATTACCTCTATATACTAACTAGAGGTAAACTTTAACCTCTCTATTACAGCTTAATATTAAGAACTAATGGAGAAGATATTAAGAAACTTAATAAATACCTAATATAGTAGATAAATAACTTTAAGAGAAACCTAATATTTATCCTTACTAATATTAAGATAATAAGGTTATATATTTTGATTAATAGATCTTTTACGAATAATAGTAATATAATATTCTAGCTGGAGTTTATTATTATTCTAGAAATAGAAGAAGTTAGTAATAATAATAATATTTTTAAACTTGAAAATATTATTATTTACTTCTCTTCTATTAAGGTAAAGAGAGTTATATATAATATATTAGTATTAAAGGTTTATAATATAACTATAGAAGTTTATATAAAATATATAATATTTACTATTTTTAAGTAAGTAACTAAATATTTTAAGATACTAATAATATTAATAGTAATATATACTAACTTCTATTCTCTTTATAAATATTTTATGAAGTTAAATACTACTAAAAAGAAGTATCTTATAATTAATATTATAATATTTTAATAATTATATAAGAGAAGGAAGATCTTTAAGATCTAATAAATTAATAGTAAAAATAACTTTACTGATAGTATCACTAAAATATCTAATAACTAAGCTTTTAAAGTGTTTATTACTATAAATAAAGTAATTATAAGGATAGAAAGATAGATTATAAGAGTTATAAAAGGTAATAAGAGAAGGATATAAAGATAAAGAGGGTAAATAGAGGGTATCACTATAGGATGACGTTAAGATATCTAAGTAATAATAATTAAAAAGTATACTTTTATAAATAAATACTATTTATAGTATTTAATTAGTTTTTAGTATACCTAAAAAAATATATATATTTAGTAACTAGGTTTTTGCATTGTATACTATTTTTACGTTTTATACTATTTTTACGTTTTATACTATTTTTGTATTTTACGTTATTTTTATATTTTATATTATTTTTACGTTTTACGCTATTTTTACGTTTTATACTATTTTTACATTTAATACTATTTTACGTTTTTGCTATAAAAGAGAGTATTACTAGTATTAGGTTAACTGGGTACTAATATAGTAAAAGTTATGGTAGTGGGTAATATACTAGGTGCCCCACTTTTTAAACTAATTAGATAAGAGGAATTATCCTACAGATTGATCCTAACGGCGTGTGGTGTATATGTATATGCTGTAATGTAAACTTAGATATAAATAATTAGAAACTACTAGTTATAATCTAGTTATAATAAATTGATTAATTACGACGTATACTAGTTGTAAACTAATAAAAGTAGTATCTAAGCTTCACACTATATATATAAATCTAACTATATAATATATCTGGCAATAGTATTCATACTAATACTAGCTTATAATTAGTTTAAATAGTAATAAAAGTATCTATTATTATAGATAATTATACTCCCGGTTATAATGTTTAACCTTATAGTAGAGAAAGATCTTATAGTAATAATCTGTAGTAGCTAAAAGTAACTACTAAGGTTATAGAGTTAGGAATTTTTATAAATTTCTTAAAGATAAGATAAAATAGAGAGTCTGTAAGAACTATATATTTTATAATTTATTACTCCTCTATATTATATTTTTATAATAGAATCAAAATCTCTTTAAAATCTATATGATTACCTGTAACTAAAGAAGTATAGAATAGATTAAAAGAAATTTAGTTATAATTATTATAACTAAAACTATTAGTTTATTAAACTGAATTTTACTAAAGCTATGCTAAATATTATAATTAATAGAAAGCCTATACATACTTAAAAAAGCTAATATATAGCCATTCTATACTCTACTATATTAAGCTAACTATTTTAGAAACTAATTATTATTAAATTTATTCTAATGTATATAATATCGACTTCTCTTACGAATAAAAAGAAAGAATAATGATACTTATGATTAAATAAATTATATAAAAGATTCCCTATCGATATATACTACGTTTACTATTTTATCTTCAGTGGTTATTAAAATATAATAGCAATTGTATAAAAGGTTTTCTTTTTTACAGAGTACCAGTAGTACTTAAGCTTAGGCTACTAAGCTAAATGCTAGTGTAGTTATAGTATTTAGTTTACTGTAATATACTATTATTTAGTGTAGCTATAATGTTCTATATATTTTGATTATAGTAGTATACGTACTAAAATACTATTATAACTATAGTACTCTAAATACTATAATATACTATAAATTAACGTAGTTACAGTATCTTATATACTATAACTATAGTATTTCTAGTATCTTAGCTGCAGTAATCTATATACTATAATAACTAAAATAATCCCTCTATAAATAACCCTCTATATCTCTATATATAATAGATAGAAATCATTTATCTTACTACTATTTAAATTATATTTTCTTTCTCTATATAACCAATATTGTCCTAAATTCTTTCCATGGGTCTTTATATTATAAAAGCTACTGTTATCATATTATATTACTTTGAAGTTTACAGTTACTTATAGGAATAGCTTAACTGTAGATTTACTAACTTATCTATCAATTCTAATAAATTATAAACCTAGCCTTTCTTAACTTAAATAATCTTTACTTCATTCTCTGAAGAATTACCCTTCTAATTTATTTATTAAAATTAAATATTTTAAAATAATCTATGAAAGAATCTACCTATTTATCTCTTTTGTAGAAACTGAATATCTTACTGGAGTAACCCTATTTTTATCCAAGATTAACGCTATTTAAAAAGCTATTTTATCACCTAAAACTCTAGTTTTTCCATCTATTTCAGCTTCCTATAACCCTGTTACTATTTTCAATTTTCTTTCTATAGATTATCATTTCGAAGTTTCTGGAAGTTTATTAGCTTTTTGGTTCTAAATTATTTTAATAGTATAAAGATCTACTTAAACTGAAAATTATTAATTTCTATCTTAAATTCCTCAACTTATTCCTTAATTGTTAAATGATATTGAAGAAAGAAGAACAATAGTGACATTTATTTAACTTAAAAAAAGAAGGATAATATATGTAAAGTTTAAATCTTCAACTTGCCGTATTTATGTATTAAATTATATCTTTACTTTATATAAAAATTCAAATTTCTAACTTTTAGTTTATTTTATAAATTCAATTTCTATTTCAGAAAATGCAGTATTTTTATATTATTTACCAGAAACGTACTATTCAATTAGTTTCTTCTTTATAAATCTTCAAAGAAACCTTTCTTAAGTAACCTTCTACTTTATATATAAAAATAGGTTATATTAGAAATATTTCTATTTCTATCTTAATAAAAGCTAACAACTATAAAGTTTAATTTATCTATATAAAGACTTTACTTATAAGTAAAAATATTACTATAGATATAACTAAAACTATTACCTCTAAAAGTAAGAGTAAAAATAATAAAACTTGAAGTTATAGATAACTATACTGTAGAGATAATTCTCTTAGGATTATAAAAGATCAGAGTATTAAGAATAAATACAAAATACAATACAAATACAAAATACAAATACAAAATACA
>MASP02000802.1:210-94810 GCA_001693025.2 Colletotrichum lindemuthianum | reverse complement strand
TAAAATAGTTAAAATAGTTAAAATAGTTAAAATAGTTAAAATAGTTAAAATAGTTAAAATAGTTAAAATAGTTAAAATAGTTAAAATAAGTTAAAATAAGTTACCTTACAGCTAATTAGGCTGTAAGGCTTCTAATAGCAGATTTAGCTAATTAGGGTATATTAATTCTTCAAATACTACTAAGATATCTAACTTCTTCCTATTACACTAGAGGCTTTATAAGGTTTCTCCAGTAGTAGGATACTGGTATATATATGCTGATAATATAACTCTTTAGGTTATAACTAAGATATCTAATTTTATCCTATTATGCCGGAGGCTTTATAAGGTCTCTTTAATAGCAGGATGCTGGTATATATACTAATAATGTAACTTTAATACACTATAATATTAACCTCTAGTAAGGGCCTCTTTGGGGTACACTTAGTCTACCCTTGGTAATATCTTTAATATAATATATATACTAACACTTTTTTAAACTTTAGATGCTATAAATATCTTTATATCTAAGCTTCAGTAAGGAGAAGGTAACTGTATAAGCCCTTTAAAGTTTCTTATATAGTATATATACTAATATCTTCTTATTATACTATAGTAATAACTTCTAGTGAGGACTCCTTTAGAATACCTTTAGTATATATTCAGTAATACCTTCCATATAGCAAAATCTTACTGAATATCTTTTTTAACTATACTTTATATAGACTTTATTATAGTAGTCAGTAACTATAATATAGCCTAACTTACTATGAATCTTATATCTAGATATGGATATTAGTGCAGGTTAGCCCTTAAGGTAAAGCCTCTTAGCTGGGGTTATTTTATTAACTATCTTACGGTATATATATACTGAAGCTATATTATTACTATAGCTAGTAACCTTCTTATTAGTATTACTGGAGGCTTCCTGAGGCTATAATATCTTCTATTAATACTTAGCTGCTAGAACTATAGCCTTTAGTTACTAATTATCAAACTTTTAACACTATAGATACCTCTATAGTCTGGCTTTAAGGTAATAAAAGAAGGTAAATACGTAAGGTCTGGAGGCTTCTAACCTAAGGATCCTCAGGAATCTATAGATTACTAATTATTTAATATAGAACTTTAGTGGTAATTAGCCTTTATATTGCAGAATATAAAGTATACTATAAAGATATAACTCCTATAGGATAAAGTTAGTTAATAAATAGTAAGCAAATACTATAAAGTTAGCCTATAAAGGGTTTAGTAAGGTATAATAGTAGTCATCCTACTAAGTCTATAGGCTATATAATAGTTTAATTACAGCTTACTGAATCTTCTATACCTTTAAGGCTTCTAGCTATAAAATATAGCTATCTTAGATTACTATTAGCTAATTCTTTATTTTATATAAGGTAGCCTCTTTATAAAGAAGGCCGTAAAGGTAGCTAGAAGATCTTAAGTAATCTTAATATTTAGAGGCTATAGATAAGGCTGGCAATAATAATATTAGGTTTACTATAGGTATATTATTGGATAGGTAGTCTACCATAAGCTCTATAAAGAAGGATTATTATTCCAGAAGATATATAAATATAATTATAGTTACTATTACTATATTACTGGCAGCTATATTACTTAAGTTACTTAATTCAGCCGCTTATGTTAATATAGCCGTTTATATTAACGTAGCTATTTACGTTAATGCAGCCAGTATAGAGGTTATTATACGCTTGCCGGTAGTGGATACATTTTTAGAAGGTATATTTTCGGAGACTGTATTTTCGGAGGCTGTAATTTAGGGCGTTATTATTCTTAATATAGGTACTATTCAGTTAGCAGGCCTTCGTTATAGAGCTATTACTGAAACCTCGGTCTTACCTCCTTATAGATAAGAAGTAGAAGTTGAAAAATTATAAGAATATAGCTAAAAGCCTAGGTAAGGAAAGAAAAAGCAGCAAAGATAGATCTCCGTAGGTTATAATATTTCAACTTAGTAGACTAACTGGTGGTAGCTATAAGAGGGCTTTTATTCTATAGTGGCATCAGGTTCTATTAGTTACATAATTTCAGCTATCCCGGCTCTCTATATAAACTATAGGGTATATATTCTTACAGGAAAGTTCCAATTCTATTATAAAATACTAAGAATAGTTTGGATACAGAAAAGTAATAAGTTATAAAACACTTAGCTTTCACAGACTTCTTATTTTATTTTATCTTTGAAAGATTTAGAGAGATTCTTAACCCTATAATTTTAGTCATTACTTTCAGCTATATATATTAAGCCCTAATCTTACTGAAGCTTTTACTATATAGATTATTATAATAAGGTCTTTCTTCACTATGAAATTAAATATTATAACTGAAGGTATAATTATCTATAATAATAGGTAATTTTATTACTATTGAAACAAGTTATAAGCTAGTATTGGTATAAATACTATTACTAAATATATTATACAGTTAGAACTATATATAAGGGAGAAAGCTTAAATACAACTATAGATATGAAGTAAAAGTAACTACATATATAATATACTTCATAAGTAAGTAGGCTAGATAAGTAAATAGGCTACCCAACTATAAACTTAGTATCGATATTATTACAACGCGATTTTCTTAAAATATAATAATATAAGAGAAAAATAAAGATACTTAACCAAATCTTACTATCTAAGTTATAAAGAAAGACCTAAAGCTAAGTATTTAGTTTGCAGCTAAAATCTATATAATTAGTTATATGACTTTATTATACCAATTAAAAGGAATATTATTACAATATAATATAATATCTACCTTACGGAATTTAATAAAGCTTAAGGAGAAGAAGTTAGTTAAGTATATTCTTAATTTACATTCCTAATTATTTCTTTTCTTTCTTAGTGGCATAGGAAATATAGTTAATCAACTATTTACTAACTATAATATATATCCTATTAGGAAGTATTAAACCTTAGACTTTCTTAAGTAATTATTAAAATTTCAGATATATTTTATTTTTAAGTATAATTATAAGAGAATCTAATATTAAAGTCTAGATATAATAAATATACAATTTCAGCTTATAGTAAATATAGTTGCAAAATATACTATTATAAACTTAGATGGGAGAAACTAATAGCTTGCTTTCTATTGCAACTATTAGTAAAAATATTACACCCTAAAGTATAACTTTAGCCTTTCCACCCCCCCACTAACTGCTACAGTTAACCTTAACTTAATCTGAGGCTGAATTTCTTATAGCTTCAGCTGATATATCCATCCCACGTTAACCTTTTTAATAATAAATAACTACTAACTTCTTCTGTATTAACCTTGCGTTCTTTCCTTACGCTTTATAATTCCTATACTATATATAAATAAATATCTTAAGAGGTTTAATTTCTACTAACTATAGCTATTTTATTTAAATCCTTATTATAACCTTAATCTTTATAATCTTAATATCCTCTAGACTATATTCTACTTACCTTTAAGATAACGTTTTGAAATTCTAATATGAAAGGTTTCTATTATTAATATATAATATTTCTACTATTAATATAAGTTAATGTATAATTTCTATATAAATATAGTGAGACTTAATTTACTTTTATTAGTAAATAAACTTCATACTTCAATATAAAATAGCTAATATATAAGTAATAGTAATATAAATATACATATATTTAATATAGCTATATAGTTTTCAAAGTTTTAATAATTGAACAATTATAATACTTTAAGATATTTGGTAATTAATACGGTATTTTAATATTAAAATACTATCTAATTAATAACTAATCCTCAAAATTATTAACTTAATATAGTATATTATAAGATAGCTAGATAACTTTCCTTTTAATATCTAGAGTTTATTTACTAATAGTAAAATTTATAATACTACTTAGATTCTCTAGAAGATATTAATATCTTTAGTTTTAAAGATTATAATAGAATATTTAATATTTATTATTATATTTCCTTAAGTATAAATAGCTATATGAATTTAGAGGAAGTTTTAGGTTTATTATAAATAATATTGGAATATTATAAATTATAGAATATTTAGCGGGAGGGGCTGATAGCTTACTTTCTATTATAACTATTAGTGGATATATTACCTCCTGAAATATAACTTCAGCCTTTCTACCCCTCCACTAACTGCTATAGCTAGCTTTACGTTAATTTGAAGCTGAACCTCTTGCAGCTATAGTAGCTAGTATACCTATCCTACGTTAACCTTTTTGCAGATAATAAATAACTGATAACTCTTTCCGCGTTAACCTTACGTCCTTACGCCCTTATACTATCTATAGATAATTTGAATATCTTGAGAGATTTAATTACTGCTAACTATAGCTACTCTATTTGAATATTTATTATAATCTTAATTTCCGTAACCTTAATATTCTTACCCTCCAGATAGAACTTTACACTTCTAATATAAGAGTTTTCCGTTATTAATATAAAAGTTCTCTATTATTAATATAAGTTAACTTATAATCTCTATATAAGTATAGTAGAGTTTAGCTTACTTTTATTAATAAATAATCTTAATATATTAGTTAAGTATAGTTAATATATAAATAATATTAATATAAATATAGATATTTTTAGTATAGTTATATAGTAGCTAAACCTCTAGTAATTATAATACTGTAATATTCTAAAGTATCTTCTAACTAATATAATATATTAATATTAGAATACTATCTGATTAATAACTAGTCTCCGAAATTATTAGCTTTATATAGTAAATTATAGGATATCTAGATAATTTATTTCTGAATATCTAGAGTCTACCTGTTAATATTAGTATTTACAATATTACTTAAGCTTATGAGGAGATATTAATATCCCCAGTTATAGAAGTTATAATAGTATATTTAGTATTTACTATTATATTCCTCTGGTTATAAGTAGCTATATAGATTTAAGGGGAATTCCAGTTCTATTATAAAGAATATAGAAGAGTAATAGATTATAGAATACTTAGCTCTCGTAGGCTTTTTATTTTATTCTATCTTCAAGAGGTTTATAAAAGTTCTTAATCCTACAACCTTAGTGGTTACTTTCAGCTATATTATTACTATAAGGTCTTCCTCCACTATAGGGTTAAATATTACAACTGGGGGTATAATTATTCACAATAATAGGTAATTTTATTACTATTTAAACTAGTTATAAGCTAGTATTAGTATGAATACTGTTACTAGGTAAATTGTACAGTTAGAATTATATATAGAGTGAAGAGCTTAGATACCACTATAGGTATAGAGTAAAAGTAACTAAATAGAATATTTAGCTTTTATAGAGTTTTTATTTTATTTTATCTTTAAGAAATTTATAGAGATTCTTAATTTCATAACCTTAGAGGCTACCTTTAGATATATATATTAAGCTTTAACCTTACTCAGACTTTTACTTATTATTACTATAAGGCTTTTCTCTACTATAAGGTTGAATATTATAGCTAAAAGTATAATTATTCATAATAATAGGTAATTTTATTACCGTTTAAATTCATTATAAGTTAGTATCAGTTGAAATATTGTTGCTAGTATATTATATAGTTAGAACTATATATAGAGTAAAAAGCTTAAATACTTCTATAAATATAAATAGAGTAAAGGTAACTAAATTATAAACTTAAATATCTAAAACTATAATCAATCTGAATTTATAGTAAGCTTAATTATATTTAGAATATATATTTTAAATATAGAGAGGTAGCGTTTAATATTATAACCGGAGGCATAATTGTCTATAAAGATAGGTAATTTCATTATGATTTAAACTAGTTATAAGCTAGCATTAGTATAAATGCTATTGCTGGGTATATTATACAGTTAGAACTATATATAGAGTGAAGGGCTTAGATACCACTACCGGTATAAAGCAAACGTAACTAAATAAATATAGAGAGGTATTTAAATATACAAATAATATAAGTTAATAATTGTAAATAAATCATAGTTATTTAGACTATCAGCTTATTATATTACAGTATTTCAGTATATATTATTATTAGAAATTAATATTATCTCTCCACCTTATATATATAGAAATAGAGTTTCTATATAACTAAACTATTATAACATTTACAAATAGATATATGATAAATAAAAAAGATTTACATTAACCCCAGTATTTAAATTAGTATATAAAATTGCATTTATGTGGTAGGTATTATATTCTTATAATTAAATAAATATAAAAGTTACTATATTACTAACTTTAAGATATAATTTAAGGCAAAGAATATTATTACCTTTTATATACTAGCATATTTATCTTATTTATTTCAGCCTTTAGATATTAAATATTTCAAATTACTAGAAAAAGTATCTAGTTAATAAATTAAGAATAAGATATATTAAGGTAATATTTATATTATAAAAAATGAGAGGAGCTAATAGCTTACTTTCTATTGTAACTATTAGAGGATATAATACTCTCTGAAGTATAACTTCAGCCTTTTTATTTCCACTTACTGCTACAGCTGATCCTAAGTTAATTTAAAGCAAAACTTCTTACAGCTATAATAGCTAGTATATTTACCCCATATTAACCTTTTCGCAGATAATAAATAATTAATAACTTCCTCCGCATTAACCTTATATTCTTATACCCTCACGCTATCTATATGTAACTTAAACTTCTTAAGAGATTTAACTACTGCTAACTTTACTTTATTTAAATACTTATTATAATCTTAATATCTATAACCTTAATATTCTTACTATATCCTACTTACCTCTAATAAAAGACTTTATACCCCTAATATAAACGTTTTCCACCCTTAATATAAAAGCTTTCTATTACTAATATAAGCTAACTTATAATCTCTCTATATATATAGTGGAATTTAACCTACTATTATAAGTAAATAACCTTAATATATTAAATAAATTAAATATAGCTGATATATAAGTAATATTAGCATAGATAGAGATATTTTTAATATAGCTATATAATATCCAAAATCCTACTAGTTATAATATTATAATACTTTAAGATATTTAGTAACTAATATGATATATTATTATTAAGATACTATCTAATAAATTACTAGTCTCCGAAATTATTAACTTAATATAGCAGATTATAGACTAACTAAATATATTTCTTCTAAATATCTAAAGTTTAATTATTAATATCAATACTTATAATATTACTTAGATATTTTAGAAAATATTAATATTTCCAGTTATAGAAATTATAATAGAATATTTTAAATCTATTATTATATTTTCCTAATTATTAATAGCTATATAAATTTAATAGAAACTTTGATTTTAATATATAAAATATAAAAGAATAATAAGTTATACAATATTTAGCTTTTATAGATTTTTTATTATACTTTATTTGTAAAAGGTATATAAAAGCTCTTAACCTTATAATCTTAATAGTTACTTTCAGCTATATATATTAAGCTTTAACTTTATTAAGGCTTTTACTATATAAATTATTATTATAAAATCTTCCTTTACTATAAGGTTAAATATTATAGCGAGGGGTATAATTATCTATAGTAATAGGTAGTTGTATTACTTTTCAAACTAGTTATAAGCTAGTATTAGCATAAATGCTATTGCTAGATATATTCTACAGTTAGAACTATATATAGAGTAAAAAGCTTAGATCTACTATAGGTATAAAGCAAAAGTAACTAAATACTATAAAGAATAACTTTTTTCTATATTTCGCAAGGCTTTTATATAAGCCCTTTTTGTTAAAAATAGCCAGAAAGATTTTCAAGAGGTTGAACTTATTTCTCTAAATACTAAAGATTTATGTTTAAGCTTTAATATTAAGTTATATATTTTAATATCCCCAGAGTTCCTTCTAATAATATCATTATCTTAGACTTTCTAAATACTATATGACCTAATACAGGTATCTTTTTAGTTAAGGTTTATGAAGAATTAAAGCTTCCAATATTAGAATAACTTACTAATTTTTATCATTAAAGTTATAAAGTATTTTTCAAAGAGGAAATATAAATTAATATATTAAATCACTTTATTAACGTTTAAAAGCATAATTCGTTAAGAGAAGAATAATCTACTCAGTTAATAATACCGGAAAGTGAAGAGAATATATTTTAAACTAGAAGGAAATCTTACTACAACTAAAGCTACGAGTATTTAATTACAGAGAGAAGCAACAAGTTAAATAACAAAGAGATATACTATAGTGGTAGTTACTAATAGAAAACTAAGATAAACTAATAGTAGTATAGTATCTATAGAAATACTAATTATAATATATAAATTTACCCAGCAAATAGAAAACTATCAGAAGAAGAGAATTCTAAGTAATAATAATTAATTTAACAATTTTGATGCTACTTTTAAATTCAATTAGTAAAGTGGTTATAGTTATATAGCTTACTTACTTATTTAACTTACTTACCTATCAAACTTACTTACTTATTAACTATATTATAGTTGGTATTATAAAATATATTTAGTTTAGAATATTTAACTATTATAAGTTATTATAAATATAAAATCTCACTCTATAGTAACTTGGGAATATATCTTTATTTCTTCCATATAAAAATATCTATCTTAAGAAAGTTAAGTTTCCTTTAGATTTATTCTAAACAATAATTATCTACATCTCTTTCTTTTAGAATATCTTTAGTTTAAAGTTTACTATTTAGAGTAAAGAATTATAAACTTACTCTAAAAAGTAAAGTAAAATATTCTAGAATATAGGTAGCTTTATAATCTAGTTAGCTTATACTAATATTCGTATATATATAGATAAGAATGTATAGTCTATTGATAATATATACTTTAGGAATTGTTAAGAAGAAGTTATATTTATTATATTTTTTAATTATGATATCTTTAGATTTTTGTTTTCTTCAAGTTTATCCTTAAAGAATCTTAATAAATCAGAAAGGTTTATATATAAGAATTATTTATTTTATAAACTTCTATTATAATAGCTAAATATAGAGTAAGTTATATATAAAAGCTTTCCAAAATATAATAATTTGGTTACTTTTACTCTGTATCTATAGTAGTACTTAAGCTCTTTACTCTATATGTGGTTCTAACTATAAAATTTACCTAGTAACAGTATTTATGCTAATACTAGCTTATAACTAGTTTAAATAGTAATAAAATTACTTATTATTATAGATAATTATACCTCTAGTTATAATATTTAACCCTATAGTAGAGGAAGACCTTATAGTAATAATTAGTGAGAGCTTCAGTGAGGCTAGAGTTTATTATATATAGCTGAAAGTAACTACTACGGTTATAAGGTTAAGAACTTTTATAAACCTCTTAAAGATAGAATAAAATAAAAAGCCTGCGAGAGCTAAATATTCTATAATCTATCGCTCTTCTATATTTAAACTATCCTCAGTACTTTATAATAAAATTAGAATTCCCCTTAAATTTATATAGCTACCCATAATCAGAGTAATATAATAGCGGATTCTAAATATTCCTTTATAACCTCTATAATAGGGAATATTAATATCTCCTAAAAAGCTTAAGTAATATTATAAATATTAATATTAATAGGTAGACTCTAGATATTCAGAAGAAAATCGTCTAGCTATCCTATAATCTACTATATTAAGCTAATAGTTTTAGAGACTAGTTATTAATTAGATAGTATTTTGATATTAATATATTATACTAATTACTAGATACTTTAGAATATTATAATATTATAATTACTAGAGTTTTAGATATTATATAGTTATACTAAAAATATCTATATTTATACTAATATTATTTGTATATTAATATACTTAATCTATTTAATATATTAAAATTATTCGCTAATAAGAGCAGGCTAAGTCCTACTATACTTATATAGAGATTTTAAGTTAGCTTATATTAGTAGTAGAGAACTTTTATATTAGTAGCGGAAAACTTTTATATTAGGGGCGTAAAGTTTTATCTCAGGGGTAAGTAAGGTATAGTGAGGATATTAAGGTTACAGATATAGAGGTTATAATAAGTATTTAAATAGAGTAGCTATAGTTAGCAGTAATTAA
Organism: Colletotrichum lindemuthianum; assembly: GCA_001693025.2. Taxonomy (NCBI): domain Eukaryota; kingdom Fungi; phylum Ascomycota; class Sordariomycetes; order Glomerellales; family Glomerellaceae; genus Colletotrichum; species Colletotrichum lindemuthianum. The sequence goes on along the minus strand of MASP02000802.1, from coordinate 84,825 downwards.
ATCTCTCAAGATATTCGAATTATACATAGTGTGAGGGCGTGAGGGCGTGAGGTTAACGCAGAAGGAGTTGTCGGTTATTTATTATCGAAAAGGTTAACGTAGGGTGGATGTGTTAGCTGTAGCCGCGAGGGGTTCAGCCCCAGATTAACTTGGGGCTAGCTGCAGCAGTTAGCGGGGGGTGGAAGGGCTAAAGTTATACTTCAGGGGGTAATATATCTACTAATAGTTATAATAGAGAGCAAGCTATTAGCTCCTCCCCTAAAATATAATAAAGCTTATTAAGTAAATAAAGATTAAGAGAAACCTTATATATCTAAATTATTACTCTAAATATAAAATTTATAAGATATTAGTTAAGAATATTATTTTCAGAGAGATCCAATTTAAGATTCTAGATTCTATAGTTACTTTATATCAGTTAGTTACCTCTAGTAGCTCTTATATACTAAAACTTAAATACTAAATTAAGTTTACTTTCTATTCTATATAGCTATATACTCTAAATATAATTAATATATACAGTTTTATTACTTATTACTAAAGTTAATAGCTATATTAGTATATTAACTTTATTTCAAATAACATTCTTTACTTTCTTACTCAATAGAGAATCTTCAAAATAAGTATTTCTAAGTGAATAAAATAGCTTAGAGATTAATATAGATATTACTGACTAACATTTTCATTTTAGAAGAAACTCATGAAAGGTAATTTTAATATTTCAAAGCTTCTTCTTAATTTATATAATAATACGGAGAATAGTTACTATATTATAAGAGAGACTCTAAGTAATATATACTAATTTAAAACCTCTAAATATCTGGAATAAATTGTATATAATATTGAAGTTATTCTTAATTTCTTTACTTACCATCTAAATAAGAATTTTAAAGATAATCTATTTAGTATCTACTTTTATATATAATTCAGATCAATTAAATTAGATATTTTATATTATACTTATCTCGTTGGATAAAGAAATCTATATTTAGTAGATATTATATATATTAGGTATTTAATCTATTCAATATTTAATTCAATATCTTAATTCTATCTTAAAATATTTTCTATAAAGTTTCTAATTTCATTTTCCTTCAAGTAGGTATATTTAGTATTTATATATATAAAGATACCTCTAATTCAAATATAGATTCTTCACTAAAGAGATAATATCCCCTTAGATATTTTACTTTATATATTACTACAATTACTTCTCTTTAATCTCAAAAGATAATTTCTAGTTAGAATTTACTTAAAAGCTAATACTATATATAGAGCTAATACTTTTTACTATTTCTAATTGTAGGTAAACTAGGAGGTTTATACTATTAAGTATCTTGATAAATCTAATAGTAATCTCTTAGTTAATATATGTTTAATTACCTACTAGTAATGTTATATAGAAGGGAGAAAACTTAAATTTCATTACTCTTTTTAGTATATTACTAATACTGTATTTACCTATTCATTATAATAATAGCTTTCCTAATATGTTATTATCTATAGATAGAAAGGGGTTTCTAATATAACATCTAATGTTTCAAATAATATAATATATTAACAATCTATTTTAGAGTCCTATTATAAAGAATAAAAATCAAGAGAAAATCTACATATTAATATTTCATTATTATTATCTAGTATAGAAATATATAGCTCAACAAACAATTAAAGAGATCTTAGGTAAAATAGTAATGAAGTTACTAAATATGATATTCCAACTTCTAATAAAAGATAATTTAGTAAGTATAGGTTATTATATAGGACTTATAGTCTAAGTAAGTAGTTAGTTTGATGTTAATCTCCTACGTGTAAGAAATAACCTAAGTGAGAATATTAGATTCTTAGTAACCAAATTGTGAATACTCTAAGTATACTAAGTTTTCTTACTTATATAAAGATTCCCTTAAGGAATAGAACCTTATTTAAGATATATATAAGAGTTAATAATATATATAATAGTAAATAAGATTATATTAAAGTAAGTAGAAATAGACACATTTTTAAATAAAACTAGATTTAACTTATATAAGAGGTTATATATAATAGTATTATTCTTCTACTTTCTAAAGTAAAATATATAATTAAAACTAAAGTAATAAATATCCTTCTTGTAGAGTAATCTCTCTAAAGTGATATTTATATAAACATTGTTAATATAATAAATATCATCTTTAACTACATATATCTTTATTCTATTAAAGTTATTTAAGATAGCTTTTAGTATATAATATCCTTTTCCTAGAATTAGAAAGAATATGATATTATTATTTATTTACATACCTACTGAAAAGATCTTTTATAGAAGCCATATTCCAGAAGATCTTTTCAGTGAGGAAAGGAAATAGTATTATAGGTATTTAAAAGCATTCACTTGATAAATAGATAATATAAGAAAGTAAAAGTAATAAAGATACTAAATAACTTTAGATTTATATAGTAAGATTCCTCTAGAAGTAAGCAGTTTATAATAATAGCTACTATATTAAAAGAATATTATAAGATTAGTTAAAATCAATTATCCTAAGTATGGCTTTTACTATCGTTATTATTTCTCTTTTCTCTTCATCTATCTTTTTATCTAAAATATAATAATGCTTAAGGAAGATTAGTTATAAATAGAACTTTTACTTCTTTAATGTAAGCTAAATTAGTATAAAGTTTACTAAAATACTTCTTATTAAGATAGCTTTAAGTAGAATCTTCTTAGTATTTAATATAGATTTACTATACCTTTCTACACTTCTCTTTAGGATAATCTTAAAGTATCTATCATTAAAGGGAGACTAAAAATAGTCAAATTAGTTATTAAAATATATCTTAGATAATCTTACCTAACTTATAATCTGTAAGGTAAATATAAAGTTTTAAATTAGATATTCTACTAAAGTTATAAAAACTTCTTATTAACTATAAGGTTCTTCTAAGGGATTATTATAGTAGATTATATTAGAGAAAATATCTCAGTATTTTGAGAAAGAGAGAGTTTAAATATCTATATATTTATTTATTATAATTCAATTCATCTAGATATATACAAAATCTGAAGTCAATAAGCTTCTACTATATTTAGAAAGGTCTCTACTACTAAAGCCCTAAGGATATTGGAGATATTGTACTAAAGAGTATAAAAGTAGATAGTATATTATATTTCGTTACTTTTACTCTATATCTATAGTGGTATCTAAGCTCTTCACCCTATATATAGTTCTAACTGTAAAGTATACATCATAATAGTATTTATGCTAATACTAGTTATAACTGATTTAAACGGTAATGTAATTACCTATCTTTCTAGATAATTATACCTCCAGTTATAATATTTAACCCTATAGTGGGGAAAGGACTGAAGTTATATATCAGGGGGTAATATATCTACTAATAGTCGCAATAGAAAGTAAGCTATTAGCCTCTCCCGTAGTATATTATATAAATATATTATTTAAACCTTTTACTTACGTAAAAGTTAGATTATAGGTTTTTCTAATAGTTAGTAATATATTAGATATTAATAAAGTAGGGTAATATCTAAAATTAATAATAAGAGTATAAAGTAATATTAGTTAGAAGCTATTTAGAGTAAGTTATTAAGAGAAAAGTAATATTCATAATTATATTAACTTCTTATTTTATAACTTTAAGATATTTCTGAGTTTTCCTACCATTAGAAACTCTAGTTACTAAAAGATATAAATATATTCTATATTTATCTCAAATATTAAAGAACCTAATAATTATCTTGGAGATAAACATATTCTAAAGTAAGGTAAGTTAAGAAATTAAGTATAAAATTTTATTTTATATAAGTTTATTAAAACATCATAATGTAGTATATATTACTTAAATAGATTAGTTTTACATATTCTTATTTTTAATCTACTTCTTGAGAAAGTATAGTTTCTCTTAAGAGTGAAATTTAAGAGAATAAGAATTACTTAGATTAATATATTTCTTAATATCCTTTACTTTAGAATAGTATTAAAAGATAATACATTATTAAGGTTGGTTATAATCGTAATTAAGATAAACTAAAGTATTAAAACCTAATGATATTATATAAAAGGATGTTATTAGAAAATATACATAATTGACAAGAAAGAAGAAAGAGATAAAAAGAAGATTTATAGATAATATACGTTAAATAGATGTAACTTGATTAATAGATTTTAGAGTATATTGAGAGCTACACCTAAACCTATAGTAAACTATATTATTGGATTTATAGGGATAGGTAGATAAAAGCTTCTTTATATAAAAGACTCTCTATAAAGCAGTATTATCTAATATATAGATTTATAGGTGTTTCTTATATAAGAAACACCTTACGTAAGTAGGCTATATAATCCAGGATAGTAACCTATAGGCCTGAAGCTATTATATAATATATTTAGCTAAAAGTAACTATTAAGATCATAAAATTAAGAATCTTTATAAACTTCTTAAAAGTGGAATACAATAGACAGCTTATAAAAGTTAAGTATTTTATAATGTATTAGTTTTTATATTCTTCATAATAAAATGAAAGTTATTTTAAATCTATATACTTACTTATTACTAGAGACTTATGATAATAGATTCTTGATATTTATATATAATCTTTATAACCTAAGATATTAAAATCTTCTAATATACCTAAGTAATGTTATAGATACTAATATTGATACGTAAATTCTTAATAACTAGAAACTTATTATCTAATTATTCTATAATTTACTATATTTAACTAATAAGTTCCGAAATTAGTTATTAATAAGATAGTATCTTAATATTAAAATATTATATTAGTTACTAAATACTTTAGAGTATTATGGTATAATTATTACTAAGATTCTAGATATTATATAACTATAATAATAGTATCTATATCTTAAAAATATCTATTTGATTACTTTTACTTTATACCTATAATAGTAACTACGCTTTTTACATTATATATAGTTCTAACTATATGATACATCCAGCAATAGTATTTATACTAATACTAACTTATAACTAGCTTTAATAGTAATATAATTACCTATCATTATAGATAATTATACCTCCAGTTATAATATATTACTTTATAGTAAAGAAAACCCTTATAGTAATAATCTATATAGTAATAATCTATATAGTAAAGGTTTTAGTAGAATTAAAACTTAATATATATAGCTAAAAGTAATAGTTAAGATTATAAATCTAGACCTTCTTATAAACCTCTTAAAATTAGAATAAAATACAAAATCTATAAAAGCTAAGTATTTTATAATATATAGTTTGTCTATATTTTCCATAAGAAAACCGAAATATTTCTTAAAGCTATATAGCTACCTTTTACCAGGAAAATATAATAGTAGACATAAAACATTCTATTATAGCCTATATAGTTGGGAATATTAATATCTTCTAAAGAATCTTAGTAATATTATAAGTACTAATATTAACAAATAAACTCTAGATATTAAGAAGACAATTATCTAGCTATTTTATAATTTACTATATTAAGCTAATAACTTTGGAAATTAGTTATTGATTAGATATTATCCTAATATTAATATATTAAAAGTATTTACTAATAAACGAAAACTCAATTCTACAATACTTATATAGAAATTATAAGTTAGCTTATATCTATAATAAAGAGCTTTTATATTAATAGTAGAAACTCTTATATTAGGAATAAAAAGTTTTAATATGAGAGGTAAGTAGAATATAGTAAGAATATTAAGGTTATAAATATAAACATAATAATAAGTATTTCAATAAAGTAGTTATAGTTAGTAGTAATGAAATCTCTTAAGATATTTAAATTATATATAGATAGTATAAGGATATAAACATATAAGAATGTGAGAATATAAGAATATAAGGTTAATATAGAAGAAATTATTAGTTTTCTTACTATTAAAAAGATTAATATAGGGTGGATATATTATCTACTATAGATATACGGAATTTAGATTCAAATTAACCTAAGGTTAGCTGCAGTAGTTAGTTTGGGGGGGGGGTGGAAGGACTAAAGGTATAATTCAGAAAGCAATATATCCACTAATACTTACAATAGAAAGCAAGCTATTAGCCTCTCCCTTGAAAATATCTATATAAATATAAGTATTATTTATACTATAATACTATTTAATATATTAAGATTCTTTACCAGAGGAAGTAAGTAAAATCATACTATGTTCATATACAGCTTATGAGTTAGCTTATATTAGTAATAAAGAATTCTTATATTGAAAATATAAAGCTTGATTTAAGAAGTAGGTAATATATAGTAGAGATATCAAGATTATAGGCATTAAGGTTATAATAAGTATTTAAATAAAGTAACTATAGTTAGTAGTAATTAAATCTCTTAAGATCTATAAATTATATATGGATAGTATAAAGATGTGAGGGTATAAAGACATAGGAATATAAAGTTAATATAGAAAGAAATATTGATTATTAGATAAGGTTTTAGAAAGATTAATATAAAATACATATACTAACTACTGTAGCTATAAGAAGTTTAGATTTAAAGTAATTTAGGGTTAGCTATAGTAATTAGTAGAAGTAGGAAGACTGGAATTATACTTCAGAGAGTAATATATTAATTAGTAGTTATAATAGAGAGTAAGCTATCAGCCTCTCTTATATTAACTATATATTTTATATATATCTTATTTTATAATATTTAGTCTACTATATAATCTATAGAGTAAATATTAGGAGGTTGAAATCTAATTTATATAGAATATAATCAACATAGCTTATATAGTTTTAACTCTAATATACTCAACGTCTAGAAAATGTAGAAATTATAAAGTTATATAAATATTGAAATAATACTTAACTCTTTATTCACTTTTTGCAGAGTACTGGAATAAAGAAGGAACGTTGAACCAAAAGCTATAATTCTAATGTTTCCCCTTGAAATAGATAAGAGAAATCTCTTCAATAAGTCATATATAATTCTTATATAAAACCTTGAAAACTAAAAAGAAGAAAGTAGAGAAACGTTATAATCTATAAAGCTTAAAACGTTTATAAACGTTGAAAGTATAAGACTAATGAAAAAGGAACACATTCAAGAAAGGCTAAATATTAATAGACATTTAAGAGAAATGAAAACTCTAATAGAAATAGACACACATTATCATTTTCTTTCTATAAGGCAAGAACATTACTTTTTGACTTTATTTCAGAATATTCTCTGAATAATATTATTAAATATAGCTTAATCTAGAGACTTAGTTTAAACATTATTAATACTATTATTTATCTTGATAGTATTAGAATCTAATTTTTGAATATAAATAAGACGTCTAATATAAATCTGGAAACTATCTACATATATATTCTCTTTGCAAAACTTAGTATTACTAATACAATTCTAAGTAGATTAATAATCCATAATACTTATCAGTTTATTATTAATCTTAAGATATGAAGAAATATTCGTAAAGTTATAGTAATTTAATAGATTAGTAGTTCCTTAGGGATTATTTATAATAGCTATATACGTAACCTTCAAAGAAGATAAAGCTAGTATCTTTTATTCAATAAAGCTATAACTTATAGTATTATATAACTATAAGTAAAGTATATCTACTTAAATATACTTTCTACTCCTATTATTCTGTCTTCATTTTCAGTATGTAAACGTACGTAAACTAGAGAAATTAATATAAATTATAAATAACACTTTGAATTTAATTAGAGGTCTTTTCTGAAAAGTCGAAGTTCTATTATGAATAATAGAACATTGTTTAGTAAAAGTATTAGAATATCTAAAGTAAGTTATTTAAACTAGGGTAATATTGAGTTTTACCTTTAAAGCTAAATTACATAAAATACATATTACTTTCTTATGAAATCTAGCTTATAATATATATTCACACTATAGCTAGCTAATTAATAACTCCTAGTTATAAAATAATCATTTAGGAGTTAAAATTAGTTAACATTACTTAGGTAGCTATATTATATTGTTTACTTCTTACTATAGTATTTGTTTATCTTTATCTTCTTCTTCTTATCTATAACCCTTAAATATGTATATATTACTATATTCTTATTAGTCTCTGTCTAAGATATTACTAGTATTCTACAGGTAAAATACTTACATTACTCTTTAGTATTACTGTTTTTTAGTAAGTTGTATAGGCTATTATAATATTACGTTCTTAATATTATACTATTATAGAGATTAGTAATATTACTTTTATGATAATATCAATAGGTTATAATATAGTCTTTAATATCTCTCTGGCTATTTTTAATATATGATAGCTTCTTTCTGTTAAAAAGCTTAATATTAAAATTAAGAAGATACTTTATAATCTTAATAATAATATAGCTACTAAAATGTCTCTCTTAAGAAATCTAAACTCTCTATATTGCTTATTGATTCTCTTACTACTAATATTACATTATTTATCTTTCTCCTACTATTAATAACTAAAATAATAATGAAAGACATAAGACAAATAGTAAAGAAATTAATAATAAGAAAGAGAATAAAGAAGCTATATTCTCCAAGTATAATATAACCTCTTTCTTTACTATATATATTGTATGTTATCCTACTAAAACTACTATTACTAACTAAATTATAATCTTATACTAAATAACTTTATATTATCCCTATTAATTATATTTTCTCTATTGTATCTATAAAGAATACTTCCTATAATCTTCTCTATTTTATCTATATTATGATGGTTACTAATATTAATATCTCTGTGATATTTAAGGAAGTAAATTTTTGTTATAATACCTTTATTATATATCAATATTATAATATAACTATTCTACTTACTAATAATAAGTATATAGTTATAAATGTAATATATTATTCTTACTATACTTACTTTAAACTTAGTATTAGTTTATAATTAGTAAATATGGTAATCGATCGATTATTGTAACTGGGTTGTAACTGATGCTTCTATTTCGTTATATTTAAGTATACGTTACAATATATATATATATATATATATATATATATATATGTTGCGTGCCGTTAGGATTCATCTGTAGGATAATTCCTCTTATTGAATTAATTTAATTAAGTGGAATAACTGGTAAGTTACCTACTGCTATAGCCTTTGCTATATTGGTGCCTAGTTAATCTGATACTTGCAGTATTCTCTTTTATGGCAAAAGTGTAAAATAGCGTAAAATGTAAAAATAGCGTAAACGTAAAAATAGCGTAGAATATAAGAATAGCTTAAAATGCCAAATTAACGTAAAATATAAAAACCAGCTACTAGTTATATATATCTTTTTAGGTACGCTGAAAACTATATAAATACTATAAGTAGTATTTACTTATAAAAATACACTTTTTAATTATTATTACTTAGATACTATTAGTTTCACTAGGGAAAGGTATATTATATATATTATTATATATAGTATACTGATAGGATTAAAGATATTAATATTTTTAGTATATAATCTATAGGCTATATATAGGCTAGATCTAGATACTCTAGGTAATTAGTTACTAATTACCTAGCAGCTGATAATAACTAGTAGCTAGTTATTACTAATAGTAGTAGTTTCTACTACTAAGTTATACTATATAGTTAGTATACTATAGGGCCCTAATAGCCTTATAGCTATTATACTACTAATATTAGTAGAATTCCTTTTTACTTTTTAATTATAAAATACTATATTTCTATATATAAGATAAATTAATTAAATAACCTATATCTTTTAACTAAATAACCTTCTAAATTTCCTTCTTTTATTTTAAATAAGTAATCTATTTCTCTACATAAACTATTCTATTATTTATATTAATAAATCTCTCTAGAATATAATTTAGAAACTCTTTAGTAAAAGTATTAGTAAGGTTATTCTTACCGTCAATTTACTATATTTTGTCAAGTTCTTAATATTTATATAATTACCTTAAAGCTATAATATTAATTATAAGTTTCTTCTCTTTCATAATATTAAGCTTTATAAGATATTTATATGATAAATATAAGTTAGTATAGATAATTATAGAAATAGAAGGAAGATTATAATAAGCTATAAGTTTTCGCAAAGATATAGTAATAGTATATATAAAGTCTATATTAGTAACTATAATATAGATTTCTAAAGTAATTATACTTCTAGTTACTTTTTTACTTTTAGTTAAAAAGTAATAAATTAGGTTACTTTAGATTATAAACTTACTTTTACTAGTAGCTATCTCTTAATCTAGAATTATTATAAATTCTAGTTAAAGTAATAGGTTAATATTATTAGTAAAGAAACTATCTATAAAAGTATAGAGGTATACTTCAGAGAGGTTAAGAGAAATAAAAGTTAATTCTTAATCTAAGTATTGTATTTACTTTTTAATATACTTATTAAAAGTAGTAATATTATTACTAAAAGGTTATTATTATTATATTATATATAAGAGGTTGAAAAGTACTTTAGGCTGGCAGATTAAAGTAATATATATTTTATATATATATTATTTAATATAGCTTTTCTTAAGTATCTTAAAGTTTATAAGAATATTAATAATAGTAAGCTTATAACCTTAGTCTTTTTACTTAAGAAAGAGATTTTCACCTTAAAGGAAAAATATACTACTATTAAATATTAATAATACTAACTTTATAAGGAAGACTTTAGGTTTTACTATAAGGAAGATTTTTGCTAGTTTTTTATTCTCTTCTTAAGTAAAAATAGTATCAGAAAGATTAAGAATATTATTAGTTTGCATACTAATTACGCTAAATACCTTATTATTAGGTTAAAATATAAAGGGATAAGAATTATAAATAGATATCTCTATATATAACTATTTTTTATAATACTTTAAGTATATTATCTACCAGTAAATATTAACCTCAGCTAAACTATAAAGTAATTTAATAATTATTATTATAAATTCTGGAGAATACTAGTTTTTAAGGTAAATAGGTAATTTAGCTATAATATATCTTATAAATTTAATTTTAGCCTAAATATAAATCTAAATAATATCTCTTAGTAAGAGGAGGAAGCTTTCTTCTTTTATTAGTATAAAAATAATAGCTATAATTACTTTTTAGCTACTTTTATAAATTATAGAAGACTCAAGAAGAATTATAAGTTTCCTATTATCCCTAAAACCTTAAATTATAAACCTTAATTTCTTATTTATTTAGTTATTATATTTATTTTGAATTTTATTAATAATTTGCAACTTAAAGATAATATAATCTTTTTAGAGAATAGAATTATACTGAATAATCTTAACTATACTATTATTAATAATATTTTCTTTTTTCTTCTTTATTAATTTTTAAAAGGAAGATTAGGAATAGTAATAATTTCTTTTTAGTGGAGGAATCTAGAGAGAATTCAATTAGCTTCTTTCTTAGCTATAAGGAAAACTATATATTAATCTTCTTAATTACCTTCTTATTAAGAGAGGTGTTTCTAGTTAAATATAGTTTTCGAAAGTTTAAGAAATAGCTTTATTATCTTTTAATATTTAGTAGACTTATTTCTATTAGAGAGTAGTAATATATTACTTTTAATATAAGGAGGAAGAATACTATTATCTTCTAGTATTTCTAGAGTATTTAGAGGTTTAAGAATAATAGGAAATAAAATTAAGGTAAGTAAAACTTCTTAAGAGAAATCTCTAACCTTATTAATATTAATATTACTATACTTACGGCGGAAGTATTTTTATATTTCTACTAAAATATATAGTTTAGAAGAAGTATTATTACTTTTATAGTATACTTTCAGAGTAGTTAAGTAAAACTCTTAAAAGCTATAAAGAAAGTTAATAATATATAATTTACTATAGATCGTAAGTAGGTAAAAGAAACTTTAGTAAAAAGACTTTCTTACTATATATATATAAGAGATTATAGTAGGAAGCTTATAACTTATAATATATTAAGATTATTATAAGTAGCTTTAGTGATATTAATAATTCTTTTTATATATTTATAGTGAATAGCTTTAGTTACTTTTTAAACTACCTATATCTATAAAACTATCTCTAAAGATAAAATAAAGTCTTTAGTAAGCTAAAAGTAGGTTTTAAAAATAGGAAATATGAGTAAAAGATTATTTAAACTATTAATATTATTTATTAACTTATAAATAGCCTGAAGGTAATATTTTGATAATAATAAAAATTACTCTTAGTAGTAGATTTTATATATATAATAAAGAAGGATATAGTAATATTCTACCTTACTAGAACCATTATAAACTTTAATAAATATAATTCTAATAGTTAAGCTTATTATTTTAGCTTCTAAATAAAACTCTTTAGATCAGAAGTTTATTTCAATATTAGTAGAGATAGAATTAGGTAAACCTAGGTAAATATTAATTTAATATATTTTAAAGACTTTCTATATTAATTTTACTGAAATATTAAAGAGATATTAAGTAATATTAAAGGCTGTAGCTATATTAATAATATAGAGAATAAGGTAATTACTATTAAGGTAAAGGATATTAATAATAACTTTAAAGTTAAAGTTAATATTATTATAAAGGGTAAACTTAAATTAAGAGAAAGTAATATTATATATTTAGTATTAATAGTAGTATTTTTAAAAACTATAAAAGCTTCTTAATTAACTAAGTGCCCAGCTTTATAGAGAACTTCTTAAAGATATATAACAGATAAATATCTAAAATAATAATAAAATCTCCGAATTTTAATTTCTATTAAATATAAGGAAGTAAATATCTCCTTCTTATTTAATAATATCTATAGATATTCCTATTTATTTATAACTAGAATAACCTTCTTATTTTAATATAATTAGTTATAGATGTTATTAAAAGTAATATTAAAGTAATCTATATTAGTAAGATATAATAGAAATAGAATCTTATAAGAAACTGTATAAAATATTATTATATTAAGTAGTATAAGTATATTAACTATATCTATTATCTTTATAAGTTTACCTCCCTTAAAAAAATAGAAATTAACCTTCCTCTGGAAGTATTTAAGAGAATAGAGGAAAGAAGAGTTTATTTTAGAATATTAAACTAAAGGTAGCTTACTATAAAGTAGCTAATAGCTTTTAAGTTAGGTAAAATCTCTTAGGTAATTATATCTAAATAATGTTTTTAGAAATAAATATAAATATTAAAATAGTAATTTTCTTAATTATATTATCTTCTTTTATTAGAATATAGACTATTACTTAGTTCTGGAGGATTTATATAATCTTTTGGCTATTTAGAAATATAGGTTATTTTTTAAAATAATAAGTTATAAAGTTATTTAAAAGGTTACTTAGAGAATTAAATACTTTAGGTTAATTCTTAAGCTAATAATCTTAGAAATAATATAATATTATATTATCTTTAATAAAAATCTTATAAGTATCTTTAGGGTTATTATTTAAGCTTTTTACTTCCTTATATTATATAAGGAAATAATAATAGATAGATATTAATATATCTACTATATAGAAGTTAAATTTATATTACTTATAGAAGTTTCTTCTTTTCTTAAGAAAATATCTTATTAACTAGTAACTGAATTTACTATAAATATAGTATTTTTATTAAATTAGCTATATAAAATAATAGATGTTAAGTAATATCCTCCTATAAATAATACTTAGAAGTATCTTTAATAACTATATTTATATCCTTAGTAAACACTTTAAAGTAAATTATATATCTGGTTAGTTTAGTATTAATCTATACTAATAAATAAGAATTCCTTAGGATTATTAGTATTTTTAAATATAAATTAAAATATTATAGAAGGAAAACTTATAGTAATACTAATAGTAGATTAGAATTAGTTCTAAACTTTATGTTATATTACTATAGGACTGAAGAAAGCTAATTAGTATTCTAATATCCTTCAGTATATATTTAAAAGATAATTTTAGATGCTAAAATTAATATACTATTTAAAAGGAAAGATTCTCTAAATATATATTAGCTTAGTGAAAAGAATCTTAAGTATCTTCTTTCTTATCTTATTTTAGTTATTAGTAATAAGACTTCTGAATATTATATTATACTAATTATTAAGGTAAATCTATTAACTCTTATTATTTTTAAAGTAGTTTTTAATATAGTAGGCTATATTATAGAATATTATAAAATCAAGAGAATTACTAAAGTAATTAAAATAGTATTTAAGAACTTAGTTTTTCAGTATAATTAAAAAAACTTCAGCCTATATATAGTTAGGTATATTTAACTTTAGATAACAGTCTCTAAAAATATAAATCTTTAATTTAAAGATATTATAGAAAACCTCTCTATATTTTATCTTAAAGTTATATATCTTTATAAAATTAGTTATATTTTTAGCTATTAGTATATTAACAGAAAGAAATTTAGTCTCTTAGTAATTATTTATAAAGTTAATATATAGAGGAAATACTATAGAAGGTAAAATAGGAAATTTATACTATTAGTTCTAATTATAAGGAGGTTATTAGTCTTATTAATCTTAAAAATCTTATTATTTAAGTTATCCTTATTACTGAAAGGTTATATTTATTACTGATAATAATAAATTAACTATAAATCTCTCTACTTACTAAGATACTTCTTAAAACTAGTTTCTTAAGGTAGCTAGATAAATATTAAGGTTTATAAAATCTTAATAAGTTACCTTTTATTATTACTTTAAGAGAGTAGAATATATTTACTATATAAAAGTAATATTATTAAGAAAGTCTAGTTAGTTATTCATAAGTACCTTAAAGTTCACTAACTTTATAACTATTTCTTAGATTTCTTCTTTAGTTTATAAAATAAACTTATCTTATCGTATTAGATTTATAAAGATCTAGTTGATTCTCTTACCTTTTATATTAACCTTAATACTATAAATAAGGATAGTATTCTATAAATACTAGAATACTTATTTATCTATAGTAGCCTATATCTCCTCTAGCTACTTCTTAAAGTTATTTTTAAAGGAATTTAGAAGGTTTCTACTAAAAAGTAATTATATATATATATTACTATAATCTATACTATTTAGTTATTAATTTAGTTAGAATTATACTCTATAATAGAATTAAAAGCCTTTTATTTACTAAAACTCTTAGTACTAAGAAGAAGCTTTAATTTTGTTAGTATTCTTACTTCTCAAGAAATTATATTACTTATTATACTAAGTTTTTTAAAAGATCTTTTGAGAAGTTCCACTAGCTTAGATATTTTACTAATTAGTCCCTTATTATAAGGAAATTATAAAGAAATATAAATTAAGAGAGGGGAAATAGAAAAGATAGAAAACCCTATTTTTACTATTTGCTATTTCTATTTATTAATATTATATAGGTAAAATTTAATCTTAAAGAGGGAAACTATCTACTAGTTAAGTAAGGAAAGAGAGAAAGAAAGAGATAGAAAGATATAGAAAAAAAAAGAGAAATATAAGGAAATTTAGAGAAACTTAGAATATTGTAAATTCCTTTATTATAGAAGTCTAGTAAGTTTTATAATAGAAATATATAATAAATATACTTATATAAAATACACTTAGAACCTCTTCTATAAGTTAATCTTAAGTATAGGTAGGTATCTAGCTACTAGAATTAACATATATTAGTATAATTATTAATAAGATATTACTTTACCTTAAGTTAAGTGAGAGATTATTATTAAAGATATTTAAATAAATTAAGAAATTAGTAGCTTTACTTTAGGTTAAGCTTAATAATCTTCTATTACTATTTCTACCTAAATAAACTTTATTAATTTATAGTAAGTAGTAATAGTAAAATTAACTACTAATTAATATTAGTTTTATTAGGGGAAAATATATTATATATATTATTATATATAGTATACTAATAAGGTTAAAAATATTAATATTTATAGTATATAACCTACAGGTTATATATTAGCTAAATCTAGATACTCTAGATAATTAGTTACTAATTACCTAGCAGCTAGTAATAACTAATAGCTAATTATTACTAATAGTAGTAGTTTCCGCCACTAGGTTATACTATATAGTTAGTATACTATAGAACCCTAATAGCCTTATAGCTATTTTACTACTAACAGATACTTTAAAAGCCTCTAATATTAATAATTCTTATTTATCTTTCTTTATTTCCTCTTTTTATTTTCTTTACTTTTATATTCTTCTCTTATTACCTTCTGTAGCTCTTATAACCTATTCTTCTATTCTTATTATTACTTTATTTATAGTAATAAATACCTTAAGGGCTTAGTTATTAGATAATTTAGTTATACTATCCGTAAGGTTATTTTTAGTATTAATTTATTAGATCTTAAAGATCTTCCTTCTTTTATATAATTATTATAATATTATATTATTAATTATAAATTACTTCTTTTTTATTATATTTAGTTTAATAAGCTATTTATAGAGGAAGTAGAAGTTAGTCTAAATTATTATTAGTATTATTAGTATCTTAAGGTATTTAGTTACTTACCTGAGGGTAGTGGATATTATATATTTTATATTAACTTTCGCGGTTATACTGTAGATTTTAGATACTAATATACTATATATAACTTTCTTTAATTTAGTAGAGAGATAGTGGATAATATTATCTCTAAGTTTGAAGATATTATTATTTTTACTAATATTCTCTATCCCTAGAATAATAATAAATTTAAGCTGAAATATTATATTAATATTATTAGTGAAGAATTTATTAATAAAGATATATAGCTTTATTATTGTGATATTAGTGGGGATAAATATTAGGTTTCTTTTAGAGTTATTTATTTACTATACTAGATGTTTATTAAGCCTCTTAATATTCTCTAGTATTAGGTTTTAATATTAGGCTGTAACTAAGAGGTTAAAGTATACCTCTGGTTGGTATATGGAGGCTATATTATATATACTCCTTATATCTATTATTTAATATATGTTAACTTTATGGTTTTGGATATAGGGTTAATAAGTTTGATTTTCTTACTTTATTTCTTTTAGGCAAGGGTAATATTACTATTACCCTTTAGGGTAATTATACCTCTATTATATATAAGGGGCTTATATTATGTAAATATTAACTTTAGTTTAGCTGCAAATTCCGCTTGCTGGAGCTTCTTCTTTTTTTTATTATTGAATCTGGATTAGTAAAGCCTGAGGGTATTATCTACTTATATACTTATAATGCTAAAGTATTGGTTATTAAGCTTGGAGATTATAAGGTAAGGGTTATATAATAAGGTTTTTATTTATAGTTAGTTTTTATAGTAGCTGAAGTATATTATATACTAATATATACTTAACTTTATAAGGCTATATAATAGTTAAATTATAATAATAATAATAATACCCTCTGGATATTAGTTATATAAGCCTATAGGTAGCTTTATTAGTAAAAGGTAATTTAGTATTATTTCTACTTATATATATACTTAGGTAATATCTTAAGGGTAGACTTCTATAGAAGTTACTTCTTTAAATACTATTAATCATATTAATATTAGATAGTAGCTAATTTATTAAATTATTAGTAACTGCGTGAGAATATTAATTTTCCCCTAATTATTAAAGCTCTTAATAACTAACCGTAACTTTTTATATAGTATATTATCTATATCTTTAACCTTATTAATAAAGTAGAGACTGAAGATTCTTATGCCGTTATACTTTTAGATATTAAAGTATTTAAGGTAGAGTATACTTTTAGCCAGTAGAGTCTTTTACTTTATAGTATAAAATTTCTTAAAAGGGCCTTCTGCTATTTAAATAAGGTTATATTAGTAAAGTTGAATACCTTTAGCTAATATATCTATTTTCTTTATTATAAGATAGATATTATAGTAAATATTATTTATAAGGTTAACTTTAGTAATAAAGGTTATATCTTTATAGTTGCTTTCATTATTTTAGCTTCTTCGTATTCAATATTACTATTAATATTTCCTCTTCTGAATATTTATCTAATAGTGAACTGTTATTTAATACTTAATCTTCCATTTTCTTAATATATAGTTAATAATAAAGTTTTACTATTATTAATCTAAAGATACTGGATTTACTATCTATATCTATAATATAAATCTTATCGTTAATTAAGATAAGTTTGAAAGATTCTATTTATCCTTAATATTTATAATAAATATATACCTCTAATTATAGTGGCAGGTGGTAAACTAAAGTGGTAAAAAGGCTATTATATATATTTAAAGTATTATAAATTTATCTCTAAATATAAATCTTATATACCTCTTTTATTACCCTCTAGACAGCTACTATATATTTTATAATATCTAGAAATAATAGTAATATTAAATTAAGGTGTAGATATACTCTAAAAACTAATAGAGTTAGTATAAGGCTATTTAGACTACTTATATTATTAATAGCCTTAATTATATTTTATAATACCTTCTCTTTATTAATTTCTGATACCTTATTATAAATAATTTTATATATCCTTCATAGGGGAGTATAATAATATTCTACTTTACTAATACTATTATAGACTTTAACTAATATAATATTAACCTCACTACTTATACTATTAGCTTCTTTCTTAAAGCTTTTAGCTATAAAGTTACACTCTATATTAGTAATATTTCTATCTGGGGGACCCTAGTATATATTAATTTAATATACTTTCAGTATATACTATATATCCTCCGCGGAAATACTTTTTATAAACCCTCTAGTTATAAATGCTGTAGAGATATTAATAGTATATAGTATAGACTTATTACTATTAAGGTATATAATATTAATAATAATCTCTATATTAAACTTATAGTTATTCTTAAGGCTAAACTTAAATTAGTATGGTATTTTGCTATTTATCTGGCATTAGTGGCAGTTCTTCATAATTACCTTAATTCTATTAATTATTACAGTTTCATCCGCTCTTTTAAGTATATTATTTAACTTTTAGATACTAGATTAGCTAAATTCTTTATAAAGTTATTATATTTTCATCTCTGTAAGGAAGTTAATAGCTTTATTATAGAAATTATGTTATATAGAGAATTATAGATACCTATTATATCTTTCTATAGGTAGTAATATTTCTTCTTACTTAATTTTATTATTAAGATTATTAAGGTTAATTTGAAAGTAGTTTATATTAGGAAGATTTAGTAAAAATACTATAGCTATAGGTATAATATTAAAGTAAATATTTCTAAAGAATATAGATACTTTTACTATACTGAAACTTATTAAGTCTTATTTATCTCTAAACCTAATATTTATTTTCAGGGCTATTTTATCTAGAGGGATATTAGGGAGAATTCTCTAGAGGGTTCTAAGTTCTTATATACCTTCAGTAAAAAGCCTATCTAATTTAGTATCTGGAAGGATACTATTAAAAATAACTTTAAAGTATTATAAGGTTAGAAAGTTCTCTAATTTATTAGTGGTTATTAGATAATAAAGAATATAATTCTGAAGAATCTTTATAAGTTTTATAAAGTTAATAGCCTCTTTCTTACTGTTAACTATAGTAAAATAAACAGCTATAAAGTTAACCTCCGATATCTTATTTATATTATTATATATCTTCTCTTCTGCCTTCTCTATAGGGAATATATTATTAAGGTATATAGTAATCTCTTCTGCTAATATAATGTTAATAATAAATACACTTTTAAATTATAGGGTGGCTGCTTTATATTTCTCTAGAGTGTATCTTATTAACTAGTATTTATTTACTGGTTTTAAGTATATCCAGTATTTATTTTATATATTTGCTTCTTATATTTTCTCGCGGGGTTATCCTAAGGGCCAAGGTGGCGTTATTATTTTGTATATATTGCGGATAAGTTAGTTGAGGGTGGTTAAACTATTAGTTTCGCCCTTAGCTATTATATATATAATTCGCGAGAAATTAATTATAGTTTATAATATAGATACGTTTTCGTTTTAATTATTACTTTTAGCTTTTAAGTATCTTTATTATCTATTTGCATAGCCTATCAATAGTTAGCTTAACTTTATTAATAATATTATAAAGTATATCAGTTATATTATGTACTTAATATATAGTTATATATATCTTTTTATTGATTTTCTTTTGTAAATCTTATAGATTCAGAAAGATATACTAAAGAAGGGTAATCTATATTATTATTATTATCCTAAATACTTTAACTATATCAATATATCTATAGCTTTCAGTAACAACCTTAAGGTTTATATTTTTTCCACTTTCTATAGTAGTTAAAGTAAACTGTAAGTATCTTGAATTTATTTCTAATTATTCTAACTATCTGGATAATTAAGAGATTATTCTGAATTAGTAAGACTAATATTCTATAGTATAAGTATACTTATTCTACTGGTATATTATTAAATACCTCTCCTACTATATTTCAGTTAATACTATAACTAATATACTTAGTAAGAAATATCTATATCATATCTTTAAATATATTATCTTTCTCTCTAATATACTTATTATATATTCTATATATTTTACTAAATAATAATGTATATTTGTTATAAGATTAGTTAAATAGAATATAGTGTTTTAATATTAAGTAATATTTTCTTCTGAGGTATATATAGAATCTTAGGAGTCTGGTTAGTTCTGGGTATCTTTCCTTCTCATTAATATTATTTATTATTCTCTTGGTTCTTAATAAGTTATTATTTATATAAGTATTTAGTTTCATTAATTATAAGCTTAATATTAATATTATTTTTATTATTAATATTATTATTATTAATTATAGAGTAGTTATCTTTATTAATAAGTTTCTGGATATTAAAGGCTGTTAGTTAATAAAGATAAGTTCTTCTACCCTCAAGAGATTATTAATAAAGTTAGAATTCTTTATAATTTCCTATCTAAAGGTTAGGTATTCTTATTAGTTAGCTTTAATATTTTCCGCTATTTATCCTATTAGTATCTTTCCTTTAAGAATCTTTCTTAACTTCTCTCTAATTATATTTCTATCTATAGAGAAGTATATATTTCTCCCTAGAAGATAGTCTTGAGGAATCTGTATAAATATATTCTCTATATTATTAAAGTATTTTAGAGTTTATTCTTTAAAGTTAATATAGAAAGCTTTCTATATTTTATAAAAGTAAATATTTTATATTCTTTTATAAATAAATATAGTAGTAGATAAAGATATTATTAAGTATATTGCTATTTTATCTGAGATTTAATATTCTTACTTTATTATTAAGATATAAGTTTTTAGTATATCTTAATCAGTATATTTACTTCTGTATATTAGAATACCTTCTTATACTTTTTAATCTTAGTTATAGAAATATTATTATAAGTTATATTCTTGCGAAAGCTATTAATAGAATCTGGGGAGGAAGATATATTTAAGGTATTAAGCTGGAAGAATATCTATAGTTAGTATAACTTTACTATATTTTAATTACGGATATTTCTCTAAAAGCTGCAGCTTTAGAGATATATATACTTATTAGATAAAGTATAACTATTAGGTAAATCTTTTCTTCCAGTAAAACTTTTATAAATATCTTTCAAATTAGAGCTTTGTAACATTTTTTAAGTTAACGCCTTTAGCAGTAACCTAAGTAGTCTAACTAGTATATATTAGTAGTAATTTAATAGAAGCTTACTTTAGATATATAGGTATAAGGTTAGTTATGAAAGATTATTATTAAAGGGGTTATTATTGATTTAATATAGCTACTTATTATATTAGTATACTACCTGCAGTAAGTAGGAATAAGAAATAATAATTTCTTAATATCTTTTATTTCAGTATTAGTTATAATATCTTCATAATTTACTGCTTCCTGGGGAATTCCAATTAGAATATATTTCTGCTATAGTTATATACAGAATATATAGGGGAAAGAATTACAGACTAACACTATTATCTGGTTTCAAATCCAGAATATTTATATATTAGTTTATATCATTAGTTATACTTTTGTAACTATTCCTGGAGTTTCCTTATTATATAAAATAAATACCTCTTTCTTTATTATTACTTCTTTATTAGTTAAATTCTAACTACTAGATAAGCTATATTATAGATATAGATATATTAACTAAAGTGTTTTACTTCTTCTGTATAATATGAAAAAAGAGGGGGTTTAATATATTATCTTTAGTTACTAATATATTATATTTGCTATTATTAAAGTGCTTTTTTATCTCTGATTAGTTAATATATATACAATATTAGAGAGTGATAGTAAGGAATAGCAGTTTTATTATAGATTTCTTCCTTAGTTATATTGGTTTTATTACTTTATCTTGACGCTTTATATCTTAATTTAGTATTAATCTAAATTATTAGTTTATTATATAGTGGATATAATATAATATTAAGTAAATAGATTATTATAAGTTTATCTTTATTTCTGTTTCTATTATAAGCTTATTATTAATATTCTTAAGGTAGTATATAGTTATAATAACTTTAGGTTACCTATTTCTGCTTAGAAGCTATCTATAGAATCCCTTAGAAGATATTATAATTTTATCTCTTTAGGTATTTCTTGCTAATTTGCAGTTAAGTAATAGTAATAGATACTAAAAATAGTTAAACTACTATTTAATATTAGTTTATAACTAGTAAATATAGTAATTAACTAATTATTTATAACTAGGTTATAACGGATACTTCTATTTTCTTATATTTAAGTCTATATCATAATATATATATACGCCGTATGCCGTTAGAATTAATCTATAGGATAATCCCTCTTATCTAATTAGTCTAATTAAGTAGGGTAACTGGTAAGTTACCTAGCGCAATAGCTTTTACTATGTTAATACCTAGTTAACCTATCACCTAGCTACTGTTATAATAAAGTTAATACTCTTACTGACTTTAGAACTAAGAATAACGTTACTATTTGACGTTATTATGTATATTATCTTATATTTACTTTTAATATCTATTAATATATACTTATTAGATAACTATCTTTAGGAGGATTTATATTACTTTCTATATAGCCACCAGAATATTACAATAATATAAATACATCTAATACAAATACAAATACATATATTTATAATATATTATCTATAATAGCTAAGATATATATTAATATATATAATATTTCAGAGCCTAATATATTATAAGTATAAGTATATACATTATATTTCTATTATGTATAATATAGTACCTATTATATATTAATTTTAGTTTCTAAAACTATGTTAGTAAAACGTCAAAAACTTCTTTTATATATTAATATTAAAAGTATTATATCTATACTGTATAATATAATTAATAAACAAGTAGGACAGATAAGTAGGTAGGCTACTTAACTATAACCACTTTACTAATAGAACTTCAAAGTAGTATTAAAACTATCAAATTAATTAAAACTACTTAGAATCCTCTTCTTCTAGTATTTCTCTATTTACTGAATATACTTATATATTATAATATGTATTTCCAGAAATGTTATACTACTATTAGTTTACTTTAGTTCTGTATTAGTAACTATTACTTCAGTATATTTCCTCCTTAATATAAGTTATAATTTCTTTCTCTAATTGAATATATTTAGTTTCAGCTATAGTAGAACTTTCTTCTTATTTAAAATATATTTTCTTAGCCCCCTAGTATTAATTAAGTGGGTTATTCTCCTCTTAAAGAATTTTATTTTCAGATATTGATAAAACAATCTAATATATAAGTTTACATACCCCGTTTAATAAATACTTTAAAGCGTTAATACTTAAAGTTAGTAAGCTATTTTAATAATAAGACATTTGACTCTTAATAAGCTTTAATTAAAAGGATACCTATATTAGGGTTTTTATAATTTAGAAACTCTAAATTGTTAATATAATTAGAAGGGCCCCTAGAAATATCAAAATATATAACGTAATATTAACCTCTAGAAATATATTTTCAGTATTTCCAGAAATAAGTTCAGTTTTCTTTCAAATCTCCCTGGATATTTTTAACTATACGAACTAATATAAAAACCTTGCAAAAAATAAAAACCAAGTTTCTCTTTATAATATAAATATTATCTCAGTATATCTTATTCTTAATTTACTAACTATATATCTTCTTAGTAGTACAAAATAACCGATATCTAAGAATTAAAGTAAATCAGATAAATAGACTTATATATAAAAAGTAATAAGATTATTTTCCGTATAATATATTTTAAAATTAGTAATATTATTAGTAATATAATAGCCACGAGGCTATTAGAGCCTTATAGTGTACCACCTATATAGTATAGCCTAGTGGTGGAAATCAGCTACTAGTAATAACTAGCCACCAGTTATTACTATCTACTAGGTAATAAGTAACTAATTACCTGGGGTATCTATATCTAGCTTATATATAGTCTAAGAACTATATATTATAAATATTATTATCTTTAACTCTATTAGTATACTTTATATTATAATATATATAATATACCTTCCCCTAGTAAAACTAATATTAAGTAATAGTTAATCTTACTATTACTACCTACTAAAAATTAGTAATATTTATTTTGATAGAAGGAATTATAAAGATTATTAAATTTAACATAAGGTAAGATTACTAATTTCTTAATTTATTTAGATACTTTTAGTAATAACTTTTTACCTAACTTAAGGTAAGGTAATATCTTATTAATAATTCTGCTAATATATCTTAATTCTGGTAGCTATATACTTACTTATATTTAAAATTAGCTTACAGAAGAAACTCTAAGTATATTTTATATAAGTATATTTAGTAAATATCTTTATTATTAAACTTACTAAACCTTTATAGTATTCTAAGAGTCTCTAAATTTCCTCTTATTTCGCTTCTTTTTCTCTATATATCTTTATTCTCTTTTCTCTCTTTCTTTACTTCACTAATGGATAGTCTTCCTCTTGAAAATTAAATTTTACCTATATAATATTCATAAATAGAAATAATAAATAGTGAAAGTAAAGTATTTTATTTCCCCTTCTTTCTTCTTCTAACTTATATCTCTTTATAATTTCCCTATAGTTAGGAAATAATAAGTATAATACCTAAATTAATAGAATATCTAAAAGAATATTTTAAAAAACTTAAGATTATAAGTAATATAATTTCTTTAGAAATAAGAATATTCATAAAACTAAAATCCCTTCTTAATAATAAGATCTTTAGTAAATAAAAAGCTTTCAATTTAAATATAAAGTATGATTTTAACTAAATAAATAATTAAACTATATAAATTATAGTAATATATAGATATAATTACCACTTTAGTAGAAATTCTTTAAACTTTTTTAAAAATAGCTTTCAAAAGTAGTTAGAGAAAATATAGATTATTATAAATAAATAAGTATCTTAATATTAATAGAATATTTTCCAGTAGGTTTGAATTCTGCAATAGGCAACTATAACTGGTATTTATAGCGTACCTTTTAGTTATAAAACTAAGTATAGTAACTGCCACCAGCTGGCAGTATCTTACTAATAGCTATTAACAGCTAGTAAATAATAATAGCTAATAAGAAATATAAGCAGCTGGCAATAAATATTATATAATAACTAATTACAATTTTTAAAAAGTAACTATAAATAATAAATTTCTATTTTCTCTTTATATCTTTCTACTTATTAGCTAATATATTAACTAACTATATATATTATTTAAGGTTTCCTCTATTTAAATAGTTTCTTAGCTTCAGTCTATCTATATAATATAAAAGGTAAAAGCTAACTACTGTATATACTTACCCAAATGGAACTCTAAGAGATATATAATTTAGCAATAAATTAGAAATCTTTAATATAACTACTATAGAATATATTCGTTATTTATAATACTAAGATTAATATAAGAAGTAAATAGATCTACTAAATTCTTATAGACTTTATAAGGTTAAATAAGTTTATTCTATAAATTAAGAAAGAAGTCTAAGAAATAGTAATAAAGAAATAGAACTTCAAGATACTTATTAATAATTGACTAGAATTTCTTGAAGATAATATTTTTATCCAATAGGTATATTTTACTTT
The DNA here is from genome assembly GCA_001693025.2 of Colletotrichum lindemuthianum. Lineage (NCBI taxonomy): Eukaryota > Fungi > Ascomycota > Sordariomycetes > Glomerellales > Glomerellaceae > Colletotrichum > Colletotrichum lindemuthianum. The sequence continues at coordinate 58,962 of MASP02000802.1, read as the reverse complement.
CCGGAAGTAGTATTTATAGTTATATTAAAGGTTTCTAATTTATTACTAAATTATATATCTCTTGGGGTTTTATTTAGGTAAGTTTATCTAACAGTTAGCTTTTATCTCCTATATCCTATAGATAAACTGAAGCTAAGAAACTATTTAGATAAAAGAAACCTTAGGTAGTATATATAAGTAGTTAATATGAAAGCTAATAAATAAAAAGATTTAAGGAAAAATATAAGTTTATCTATTATAGTTACTTTTTAAGAATTATAATGAGTTATTATATAATACCTACTGCCAGCTAATTATATTTATTACCAGTTATTAATAGTTACCAGCTATTAATAGCTGTTAGTAGATATTACCAGCTAGTGCCAGTTATTATATTTAGTATTATAACTGAGAAGTATACTATAACCACCAGTTGCGGTTACCTGTTGCAGAATTTAAATTTACTATACTTACTAAAACGGTAAGTGCCAGTTAGACGTTAAACCACTATATTAAATAGGTTTACTTCCCAGAAGTAATAATAAAAGATAATAGATTAAAACCTTATAAAGCTTGATATTTATTTAGATACGCTAAGAAACTAATTTTAAGGAATATTTTGATAAGTAGAGAAATTTATAATTATTCCGCTATTATTAGTAATAAATATAACCTGTTAATAATAAAGATAACTTACATCATAAGATTGTTAAGATTAATAAAACTAATAACCTTCTTATAACTAGAAGTAATAATATAAATTTTCTACCATACTTTCTATTGCTTCTTTTCTATATATTGACTTTTTCAATAATTACTAAGGAATTAGATCTCTTTCTATTAATATACTAATAGCTAAAAATATAACTAACCTTATTAAAGTTTTCAACTTTAAGATAGAATATAGAGAAGCCTTCTATAATATTTTTGAATTGAAAATCTATATCTTTAAAAATTATTATTTAAAGTTAGATATATCTAATTATATATAGGCTACAATCTTTATAATTATATTAAAAACTTAGGTTCTTAAATATTATTTTAATTACCTTAGTAATCTCTTATAACCTATAATACTTCGTAAGATAGCTTTCTAAGTTAAAGATAGTTTAAAAGTAATAAATATATTCAGATTTACTTTATTTATTAGTATAATGAAATATTTAGAAGTATTATTACTAATAATCCAAATAAGATAAAAAAGAAGATACTGGAGATTCTTTCTATTAAGCTAATATATATTTAGAAAATATTTCCTCTTCAATAATATATAGGTTTTAGCTTCTAAAATTACCTCTTAAATATATATTAAGAAATATTAAAGTATTAGTGTTACAGAATAAAGTAGTTACAGTGGGTTAATACTGCTTAATTTAGAGGCTAGGCTGCCTTTACTGGTCCGTGATAGCTAAAGTGTTATTATTTTGTAATGAATGCAGATACGGAGGAAAGAAGGCCCCCGCGTAACTGCCATTACAGAATTTATAGTAACAGGATGGCTGGTTATATAGCTATATACGTATATATAACTACTAGAGTCAAGAAATAATAAATACCTCTAGTTTAAAAAAAGAAGTTATATTCTTATAGTTCCACCTTTCTAATCTAAATTATTATATTTTAAGTAACTGCCACTATTACTAGTATTTACTATATTATTACTAACGGTATTAGAACTATTACTATTATAATTTATAGCTATATTGCTAATATAATTATTAGGATTATTATTACTACTGTAACCGTTAGGTATATTATAGTTGCTAGTATCTACCTTAATATTACTACTAGGAGTGTTAGAGGTATCTAAGTTTTTATTATATACCTATTTAGTAAATATGGATATTAGGTTATTATTATTTTTATTATTATTATCGTTATTATTATTAGTATTGTTATTATTATAACTATATGGAAGGTAAGTGCCAGTATTGCTTTTACCTTAAGTAGAGGTATAACTAATACTATCCCACTTTTATATAGATACTATAGATTATATAGATGCTATAGATTATATAGAGATATAACTTCTGTTATTACTGAAGGCAGTGTAACTACCGCGGCAGTTATATATAGAGGAAGTTACTTTAATTAATAATATTAATTGCTGAAGCTATAACTATAGTGGTTATAATATTAATTACTATAGCGTTAACTGCCATAATAGTTACTATAGTTAATATATAATAATATTATTATTACCCCGCTTTTAAGCTAAAGTTTATTAATTACTCCGCTTTTAAGCTGAGGTTTATACGCTAATTTAGCTTATCTAATTGGTCCAATTAGCAATTAGATAAGAATAATATTATTAATAAGAGGAAATTAAGAAAAAAGAAGAAAAAGTAACAGTCTCCTACCTTTCCAAACTAATAGAGGGAAATTCAGATTCTGTAAATATTATATATAAGGTAGTTATAACCCTTCTTAATACTGAAGTAGCTTTTACCTTACAATATTTTTAATAAGAATAACGTAACGTTAGTTTTTTAGCTGTAGCCTTATATTATATTATAGATATAGCTGTAATAACCTTATTCTTAATAGATAATTTAGCTGTAGCCTTATTACTTATAATAGATAATATTAATTATGCTACTAATTATTACACAATAAAGTAGTTGCAATAGATTGATACTACCTATGTTAGAGGTTAGGCTGCCTTTACTGATCCGTAATAGCTAAAGTGTTATTATTGTATAATAAATAAAGATATGGATGAAAGAAGGGTCCCATATAACTGCCGTTACAGAATTTATAGTAACAGAATAGCTGGTTATATAGCTGTATGCACGTATATAACCACCAAAGTTAATATATAATAGTTAGCTAGCTTTCTTTAGCTTTATAGTAATATACTAGAAAGTTATACCTAATTATAGTTTACTATTAGTATTACTATTAATCTTCCTTCTATAAAATCTTAATATATACTTAAAAATACTAATACTATTAGTTTCACTAGGGGAAGGTATATTATATATATTATTATATATAGTATGCCGATAGAGTTAAAGATATTAATATTTATAGTATATAGCCTATAGGCTATATATAGGCTAGATTTAGATACTCTAGGTAATTAGTTACTAATTACTTAATAGTTAGTAATAATTAGTAGCTAGTTATTACTAATAATAGTAGTTTCCGCTACTAAACTATACTATATAATTAGTATATTATAGGACTCTAATAGCTTTATAGCTATTATATTACTAATTTTCATAAACTTCCTTTTTACCTTTTAACTATAGTATATTATATCTTTATATATAAGATAGAATTAATTAAATAATCTATATTTTTTAACTAAATAACCTTCTAAATTCCTTCCTTTTATTTTAAATAAGTAATCTATCTCTCTATATAAACTATTATATTATTTATATTAATAAATCTCTCTAGAGTATAGTTTAGAAACTTTTTAGTAAAGATATTAGTAAGGTTATTCTTACTATTAATCTACTATATCTTATAGAGTTCTGAATATTTATATAATTACCTTAAAGTTATAATATTAATTATGAGCTTCTTCTCTTTTATAATACTAAGCTTTATAAAGTATTTATATAATAAGTATAAGTTAGTATAGAAAGTCATAAAGATAGAAGGAAGAATATAATAAGTTATAACTTTTTGCAGGAATATAATAATAATATATATAAAGTTTATATTAGTAACTATAGTATAGATATTTAAGATAAGTATACTTCTAGTTACTTTTTTACTTTTAGTTAAAAAATAGTAAACTAAGTTACTTTAGATTATAAACTTACCTTTACTAATAGCTATCTTTTAGCTTAGGATTATTATAAATTCCAGTTAAAATAATAGATTAATATTATTAATAAAGAAGCTATCTATAAAAATATAAAAATATACTTTAGAGAGATTAAGAGAGATAAAAGTTAATTCTTAATTTAAGTATTCTATTTACTATTTAATATGTTTACTAAAAGCAGTAATATTATTACTAGAGGATTATTATTATTATACTATATATAAGAGGTTAAAACGTACTTTAAACTAGTAAATGAAAGTAATATATACTTTATATATATATATTATTTAATATAGCTTTTTTTAAGTATCTCAGAGTTTATAAGAATATTAATAATAGTAAGCTTATAGGTTTAGTTTTTCTACTTAAGAAGGAGATTTTCACCTTAGAGGGAAAATATATTACTATTAAATACTAATAATATTAGCTTTACAAGAAAGACTTTAGATTTTACTATAAGGAAGGCTTTTACTAATTTTTTATCTTCTTATTAAGTAAAAATAGTATTAGAAAGACTAAACATATTATTAGTTTATATACTAATTATACTGAATATCTTATTATTAAATTAAGAAATAAGGAGGTAAAAGTTATAAATAGATATCTTTATAAATAATTATTCTTTATAGTATTTTAAGTATATTACCTACTAGTAAGTATCAGTCTTAGCTAAACTATAAAGTAGTTTAATGATTATTATTATAGATTCTAGAGAATATTAGTTTTTAAGATAGATAAGTAATTTAGTTATAATATATCTTATAAGTTTAGTTTTTACCTAAATATAATCCTAAATAATATCTTTTAAAAAGAGAAGGAAACCTTCTTCTTTTATTAATATAAAGATAATAGCTATAATTAATCTTTAGCTACTTTTCTAAATTATAAGAAACTAAATAAGAATTATAAGCTTTCTATTATCTCTAAAACTTTCGATTATAAGTTTTAACTTCTTATATACTTAGTTACTATTCTTATTCTTAATTCTATTAATAATTTAAGATTTGAAGATAGTATAGTTTTCATAGAGAATTAAATTATACTAAATAACCTTAACTATAATATTATTAATAATACTTCCTACTTCCTTCTTTATTAATTCTTTAAAAAGAAAGCTAAAAATAGTAATAATTTCTTTTTAGTAGAGGAATTTAGACAAAGTTAAGTTAGCTTCTTTCTTAGTTATAAGGAAGGTTATAAATTAATCTTCTTAGTTATCTTCTTATTAAAAAAGGTTTTCCTAATTAAATATAGCTTTTAAGAGTTTAAGAAATAGCCTTATAGTTTTCTAATATCTAATATATTTACTTTTATTACAAAGTAGTAATATATTACTTTTAATATAAAAAGGAAGAATATTATTATCTTCTAATACCTCTAAAATATTAAGAGGTTTAAGGATAATAGAGAATAAACTTAAAGTAGGTAAGGCTTCTTAAGAGGAATCTCCAGCCTTATTAATATTACTATTACTATATTTATAGCAGAAGTATTCTTATATTTCTATTAGAATATATAATTAAGGAGGAGTATTATTACCTTTATAATATATTTTTATAGTAGTCCAGTAGACTTTTTAAGAACTACAAGGAAGGTTAATAATATATATCTTACTATAGGTAGTAAGTAGGTAAAAAGAATCTTATTATTCTTTCTTCTCTTACTATATATAAATAAGAGATTATAGTAGGAAGTTTATAACTTAAGAAATATTAGTAGTATTATAAATAGCTATAGTAATATTAATAATTCTTTTATATATTTATAATAAATAGCTTTAGTTACTTTTTATACTACTTATATCTATAAGATTATCTCTGGGGATGAAGTAAAGTCTTTAGTAAGTTAGAAGTAAGCTTTAAAGATAAGAAATATAGATATAAGAATATTTAGGCTGATAGTATTATTTATTAACTTATAAGCAGCCTGAAAGTAATACTTGTATAATAATAATAGATATTCTTAATAATAGATATTATATATATAATAGAGAAGGATATAGTAATATTCTATCTTACTAATACTATTATAAACCTTAATAAATATAGTTCTAATAGTTAAGTTTATTATTTTAACTTCTAAATAAGAGTTTTCAGATTAGAAGTTTATTTCAGTATGAATAGAGATAAAATTAGGTAAATCTAAATAAATATTAATTTAGTATACTTTAAAGACTTTCTATATTAATATTTCTAAAGTATTAGGTAAAGATTAAGTAATATTAAAAATTATAGCTATATTAATAATATAGAGAATAAGATAATGACTTTTAAGGTAAACAATATTAATAATAACTTTAAAGTTAAAGTTAATATTATTATAGAGGGTAAATCTAAATTAAGAGAAAGTAGTATTATATATCTAGTATTAGTAATAGTATTTTTCAGAAACTATAAAAGCTTCTTAATTAACTGAATATTTAGCTTTATAGAGACCTTCTTAAAAATATATAATAGATAGATATCTAAAATAATAATAAAGTTTCCAGATTTTAATCTCTATTAGATATAAGGAAGTAAGTATCTGCTTCTTATTTAATAATATTTATATATATTCCTATTTATATATAACTAGAATAATCTTCTTATTTTAGTATAATTAGTTATAGATATTATTAAAAGTAATATTAAGGTAATTTATATTAGTAAGGTATAATAGAAATAGAATCTTATAAGAAACTATATAGAATATTTTTATATTGAATAATATAAATATATTAATTATATTAATTATCTTTATAAGTTTATATTCTTTAAAATAAATAGAGATTAATTCTCCTCTAGAAGTTTTTAAGAGAATAGAAGGAAGAATAGTTTATTTTAGAGTATTAAACTAGAAGTAACTAGCTATAAAGTAGCTAATAGTATTTAAGTTAAGTAAAATTCCTTAGAAAGCTATATCTAAATAATATTCTTTAAAGATAAATATATATACTAAAATAGTAATCTTCTTAGTTAAATTATCTTCTTTCGTTAGGATATAGATTACTATTTAGTTCTAGAGGATCCTTATAATCTTTTAACTATCTAGGAATATAGGTTATTTTTTAAAGTAAGAAGTTATAAAGTTATTTAAAGAGTTACTTAGAGAATTAGATACTTTAAGTTAATTCTTAAGTTAATAGTTTTAGAGGTAATATACTACTATATTATTCTTAATATTAATTTTATAAATATCTCTAGGGTTCTTATTTAAGTTTTCTATTTCCTTATATTATATAAGGAAGTAATAATAGGTAGATACTACTATATTTACTATATAGAAGTTAAATTTATATTAATTATAAAAATTTCTTCTCTTTTTAAGAGAGTATCTTATTAATTAGTAACTAAATTTATTATATATATAGTATTTCTTAATAACCTAGCTATATAAGGTAGTTAAAATTAAGTAATATCCTCCTCTAAATAAAGTTTAAAAATACTCTTAATTACTATATTTATACTTTTAGTAAGACCTTTAAGGTAAACTATATATTTAGTTAATCTAATATTAATTTATACTAATTAATAAGGATTCCTTAAGATTATTAATATCTTTAAGTATATATTAAGATATTATAGAAAGAAAACTTATAGTAATATTTATAGTAGATTATAACTAATTATAGACTTTCTAATATATTATTATAAAGCTAAAGAGGGCTAACTAACACTCTAATATCCCTCAGTATATATTTAAAAGGTAGTTTTAGAGGCTGAAATTAGTATACTATTTAAGAGGGAAAGTTCTCTAAATATATATTAGCTTAGTGAAAAGAATCTCAAATACCTTCTTTCTTATTTTATTTTAATTATTAGTAATAATACTTCTGAATATTATATTATGCTAGTTAGTAAGGTAATCTTATTACCTTTTATTACTTTTAAAGTAGTTCTTAATATAGAAAGTTATATTATATAATATTATAGAATTAAGGAAATTACTGAAGTAGTTAAAATAGTATTTAAGAGCTTAATTTTTCAGTATAATTAAGAAGACTTTAGCCTATATATAGTTAAGTATATTTAACTTTAGATAATAGTTTCTGAAAATATTAAGTTTTAATTTGAAGATCTTATAGGAAGTTTCTCTATACTTCATCTTAAAGTTATATATTTCTATAAGATTAATTATATTTTTAGCTATTAGTATATTTATGAGGAGGAATTTAGTTTCTTAATAATTATTTATAAAATTAATATATAGAAGAGAAGCTATAGGGAGTGAGGTAGAAGGTTTATACTGTTAGTTCTAGTTATAAGGAAGTTATTAATTTTATTAATTTTAAAAATCCTATTATTTAAGCTATTCTTATTATTAAAGTATTATATCTATTACTAATAATAGTAGGGAAACTATAAATCTTTCAGCTTATTAAAATACCCCTTGGGATTAGTTCCTTAAAGTAGCTAGATAAATATTAAGTTTTACAAAGTTTTAATAGGTTACCTTTTATTATTACTTCTAGAGAGTAGGATATATTTACTAAGTAAAAGTAATATATTTAAGGAAGTCTGGTTAGTTATTAATAAGTGTTTCAAAGATTTATAATTTTATTATTATATTTTAGATTTCTTTCTTAGTTTATAGAATAAACTTATTTTACTTTACTAGATTTATAAGAACCTAGTAAATCTATTTACCCCTTATATTAATCTTAATACTATAGGTAATAAAAATATCCTATTAGTATTAAGGTAGTTATTTATCTATAATAATCTATACTTCCTCTAGTTAGTTTTTAAAGTTATTTTTAAAGGAATTCAGAAGATTCCTGCTAGAAATATAATTATAGATATATATTTCTCTAATTTACACTATTTGGTTATTAATTTAATTAAGATTATACTTTATACTGAAATTAAAGCTTTTTTATTTACTAAAGATCTTAATATTAAAAAGAAGCTTTAGGTTTATTAATATTCTTACTTCTGAAGGAATTATATTATTTATACTATTTAATATACTAAGGTTTTCAAAAATTCTTCTAAGAAATTCTACTAACTTAGATATTTTACTTATTATCTCCTTACTATAAGGAAATTATAAAAGAATATAAATTAGAAGAGGAAAGATAGGAAAAAATAGAAGATTCTATTTTTACTATTTACTAATTCTATTTATTAGTATTATATAGGTAAAATTTAATTTCAGAGAGGGAAAGTATCTACTAGTTAATTAATACGAAAGAGAAAAGAGAATAGAAGAATATAGAGAAAAAGAAGAGAAATATAAGGAAATTCAGAGAGATTTAGAATACTATAAATTCCTTTATTATAGAAGTTTAATAAGTTTAATAATAAAAGTATTTAATGAATATATTTATATAAGATGTATTTAGGATTTCTTTTATAAATTAATCTTAAATATAAGTAAATATCTAGCTGCTAGAATTAAGATATATTAATATAATTATTAAAAAGATATTACCTTATTTTAAGTTAGATAAGAGGTTATTATTAAAAATATCTAAATAGATTAAGAAATTAGTAATTTTACCTTAAGTTAAATTTAATAATCTTCTATTATTATTTCTATCTAAATAAGTCTCACTAATTTGCAGTAAGTAGTAATAATAAGGTTAACTACTAATTAGTATTAGTTTCACTAGAGGAAAGTATATTATATATATTATTATATATAGTATACTAATAGGGTTAAAGATATTAATATTTATAGTATATAGCCTATAGACTATATATAGACTAGATTTAGATACTCTAGGTAATTACTTACTAATTACCTAGCAGCTAGTAATAACTAGTAGCTAGTTATTACTAATAGCAGTAGTTTCCACTATTAGGCTATACTATATAGTTAGTATACCGTGGGGCCCTAATAACCCTATAGCTATTACGCTACTAATAAATACTTCAAAAAAATTCTTATTAATTAATATAAATTAATATGAAATTAACTAAATATTAATTTACCTTAATATCTTTATAAAGAATATAAATATAGTAATCAAGAATATTTTTAAATTCTATTTAGAGGAGAATATTACTTAACTTTAACTTTCCTATATAGCTAATTTAATAAAGAATACTATATATATAATAAATCTAACTATTAGTTAATAAGATACTTTCTTAAGGAGAAAAGAAAATTTTATAATGAATATAAATTTAAGTTCTATATAGTAAATATATTAGTAACTACGTATTATTACTTTCTTATATAATATAAGAAAGTATAAAGCTTAAATAATACCTTTAGAGATACTTATAAAACTACTGTTACAAATAATATAATAATATATTACCTTTAGAATTATTAGCTTAATAATTAACCTAAGGTATTAAGGTCTCTAAATTACTTTTTAAATAACTTTATAATGTTCTACTTTAAAGAACAATTTATATTTCTAGAGAATTAGAAAATTATAAAAATCCTCTAGAGTGAAGTGCCAGTTTATATATTAATAGAGTGAAATAATATAACTAAGAAAATCACTATTTTAATATATATTTCATTCTTAAAGAACACTATTAAGATATAGCTTTTTAAGGAATTTTATTTAATTTGAATACTATTAGCTACTTTACAGCTAGCTACTTTCAGTTAATTATTCTAAAATAAACTATTTTCCCCTTAATCTTCTTAAACACTTTCAGAGGAGAATTAATATTTATCTACTTTGGAGAAGGTGAATTTATAAAAATAATAAATATAGTTAATATATCTATACTATTTAGTATAATGATATTTTATATAATTTCTTATAAGACTTTATTTCTATTATATATTACTAATATAAATTATCTTAATATTACTTTTAATAATATCTGTAACTAGATATATTAAAATAAGAAGGTTATTTCTATTATTTATAAATGGAGATATTTATAGATATTATTAAATAAGAAGGAAATATTTACTTCCTTGTATTTAATAGAAATTAAAATCTAGAGATTTTATTATTACTATAGATATCTATTTATTATATATTTTTAAGAAGTCTTTTTATAAGGTTGGATATTCGGTTAATTGAGAAGCTTTTAAGAATTTTAAAAAATACTGCTATTAATATTAGATATATAATATTATTCTCCCTCAATTTAGATTTACCTTTTATAACAATATTAACTTTAACTTTAAAGTTATTATTAATATCGTTTACCTTAAGAATAACTATCTCATTTTATATATTACTACTATAACTATACTGTTTAATATTACTTAATTTCTATTGAATATTGTAGTAAACTTAATATAGAAAGCCTTTAAGATATACTAAATTAATATTTACCTAGGTTAATCTGATTTTATCTCTACTAATACTAAAATAAACTTCTAATCTAAAGATTTTTACTTATAAGCTAAAATAATAAACTTAACTATTAGAATTATTTCTATTAAGATATATAATAATATAGGTAACGTAGAACATTATTAAATTCTTCTCTATTATATATATAAAATCTACTACTAGAAGTATTTATTATTATTCCAAAGATGTTACCTTCAGGTTACGAATAAGTTAATAAATAATATTATTAGCCTAAATAATCTTATATTTACACTTTTTATTCTTAAGCCTACCTCTAGCTTACTAAGAACTTTACTTTATTTTTGAAAATGATTTTATAAGTATAGATAGTCTGAAAGGTAATTACAGCTATCTATTATGAATATATAAAATAGATAGTTAATAATATTGTAGCTACCTATACTAAGCCTAATACTTCTTAAATTATAAGCCTCCCACTATAGTATTTTATATATATATATATATATATATAGTAAGAGAAGAGAAAATAGTAAAGTTCCTTCTGCCTACTTACTACTTATAGTAAAATATATATTGTTAACTTTTCTTATAGTTCTTAAGAATTTTATTTAACTACTATAAAGGTATACCATAAGAATAATAATACTTCTTTCCAACTAAGTATTTTAGTAGAAAAATAAAAGTACTTTAACTATAGATATAATAATAGTAATATTAATAAAACTAGAGATTCCCCTTAAGAAATCCTATTTACCTTAATCTTATTTCTTATTAATCTTAAATCTCTAAATACTTTGAAAATATTAAGAAATAAGAATATTCTTTCTTCTTATATTAATAGTAATATACTACTACCCTCTAATAAGAATAAGTACATTCAATATTCGAAAACTATAAGGTTATTTCTTAAATTCTTAAGAGTCGTTTTTGACTAAAATAGTTTTATTTAGCAAAACAATAACTACAAAAGCTCATTTATAGTCTTCCTTATAGCTTACAAATGATTAATCCAACTTTCTTAAGGTTTTTCTACCAAAAGGAAATGATTATTACTTCTAACCTTCTGTTTAAGGAGTTCATAAAGAAAAGCGGAAAGTATTATTAATAATAATATAGTTGAGATTATTTAATATAATTGTATTTTCTATAACAATTATATCATGCTTAAGTTTGAAATTATTAATAGAATTAGGAATATAAATAGCAATTGAATATATAAGAAATTAAGGTTTAGAATTTAAGGTTTTAGAGATAAAGAGGAGCTTGTAATTTACATTTAGGATTTTATAATTTAAAGAAGTAGCTAAAAATAAATTATAACTATTATTTCCATGTGAATAAAAAAAGGGTTTCCTTTTTTAACTGAAAGATATTATTGAGATTTATATATAGGCTAAAGCTAAACTTAGAAAATATAATATAACTAAGTTATTTACCTATCTTAACACCTAATATCCTCTAGAATCTATAATAATAATTATTAAATTACTTTATAATTACGCTAAGGCTGGTATTTACTGATAGATAATATACTTAAGGTATTATAAGGAATAGTTATATATAAAGATAGTTATTAATAATTCTTACCTTTCTATCTTTTTATCTGATAATAAGGTAATTAATATAATTAGTATACTAACTAATAATACTTTTAGTTTTCCTGATACTACTTTTACTTAATAAGAAAATAGAAAATTAATAAAAATCTTCCTTATAGTAAAATCTAAGATTTATCTTATAAGGTTAATATTATTAGTATTTAATAGTAGTATATTCTTCCTCTAAAGTGAAAATCTTCTTCTTAAGTAAAAACACTAAAGCTATAAGTTTGCTATTATTAATATTCTTATAAACCCTAAGATACTTAAAAAGATATATTAAATAATATTTATATGGAGTATATATTACGTTAATCTGCCAGCTTAACGTACTTTTTAACCTCTTCTATATAATATAATAATATGGTTATATTAAAGGTTTCTGACTATTTAAATTATATACCTCTCGGGGTTCCATTTAGGTAAGTACACCTAATAGTTAGCTTTTACCTTTTATACCCTATAAATAAACTGAAGCTAAAAAACTATTTAAATAGAGCAAACCTCAGATAGTATATATAGTTAGTTAATATCATAGCTAATAAATAGAGAGATATAAAGGGAAGGTATAAGTTTATTTATTATAATTACCTTTTAAGAATTAAAATTAGTTATTATATAATACCTACTGCCAGCTAATTATATTTATTACTAGCTGTTAATAGTTACCAGCTATTAATAGCTATTAGCTAATACCGCCAGCTAGTAGATATTACTATATTTAGTTTTATAACCGGAAGGTATACTATAACTACTAGTTACAGTTACCTATTGCAGAATTTAAACTTACTATACTAACTAAAATAGTAAATGCCAGCTAGACGTTAAACTACTACGTCAAACGGGTAATAATATAATAATAATAATTCTTTAGTAATAATATTACTACTTTTAATAAGTATATTAAATAGTAAGTAGAATATTTAGATTAAGAACTAATCTTTATTTATCCTAATTTCTCTGAGGTATATTTCTATACTTTTATAAATAACTTCTCTACTAATAATATTAATTTATTATCTTAACTGGAATTTATAATAATTCTAAACTAAGGAATAGCTATTAGTAAAAGTAAGTTTATAATTCACAGTAATTTAGTTTATTACTTTTTAACTAAAAATAAGAAAGTAACAAGACGGATACTTACCTTAGAGATTTCGATTATAGTTACTAATATAAACTTTATATATATACTATTACTATAATTTTATAAAAACTTATAGCTTATTAAAACCTTCCTCCTATCTTTATAATTATCTATATTAACTTTAAATTATTATATAATACCATATAAAGATTAATATTATAAAAAAGAAGAAACTTATAATTAACATTATAACTTTAAGGTAATTATATAAATATTAGGAGTTCTATAAGATATAGTAAGTAAATAGTAGGAAACGTCTTACTAATAGTTTTACTAAAGAGTTTCCAAATTATACTCTAGAAAGATTTATTAATATAAATACCATAATAGTTTATATAAAGAAATAAAATACTTCTTTAGAGTAAAAAAGAGACTTTAAAAGATTATTTTATTAAAAGATATAGATTATTTAATTAATTATATCTTATATATAGATATATAATATACTATAGTTATAAGGTAAAAAGGAAGTTTGCTAGTATAAGTAATATAATAGCTATAAGGCTATTAGAATGCTATAATATACTATCTATATAAGATAACTTAGTAGCAGAAACTAGCTATTAGTAATAACTAGCTACCAGTTATTACTATTAACTAGGTAATTAGTAACTAATTACCTAAAGTATCTAGATTTAGCTTATATATAACCTATAGGCTATATACTATAAATATTAATATCCTTCACCCTATTAGCATACTATATATTATAATATATATAATATACCTTCCCCTAGTGAAACTAATAAATATAGTAACTTTTAACTTATTAATAATAAGAAGGTAATAACTACTACTTATATATTATTTTATATATTAATTCAAATACTAAAATTATTTAGTCACTTTTACTTTATACTGGTGGTGGTATTTAAGCTCTTTACCCTATATATAGTTTTAACTATATAATATATCCGGTAACAGTATTTATGCTAATACTAGCTTATAGCTAGTTTAAACAGTAATAAAATTACCTATTATTATAGATAATTATATCCCCAGCTATAATATTTACTCTTATAGTAGAGGAAAACCTTATAGTAATAATTAGCGAAAGCTTTAGTAAGGCTAAACCTTAATATATATAGCTGAAAGTAACTATTAAGATTATAAGGTTAAGAATCTTTATAAACCTCTAGAAGATAAAATAAAATAAAAGGCTGAAAGCTAAGTATTCTATAATCTATCGCTCTTTTATATCTTCATAATAAAGTTAATATTTCCTTGAAATTTATATAGCTACTTGCAACTAAAGTAGTATAAAATAAATAAAGGGATATCCAGCTATAATTACTATAATTAAGGTTATTAGTTTATTAAACTAGATTTTACTGAAATTATTTAAAATACTGTAATTAATAGGCAGTCTGTAAATATTCAAAAGAAGATTATATAGTTATTCTATAATCTACTATATTAAGCTAATTACTTTAGAAACTAATTATTAATTAGATAATACCTTAATATTAATATATTATAGTAATATTAGTTACTAAATATCTTGCAGTATTATAGTAATATAATTATAGAGGTTTTAAAAGCTATTTAGCCATACCAGAAGTATTTATATTTATATAAATATTATTTATATATTAGCTGCACTTACTTAATATATTAAGATTATTTGCCAATAAAAGCAGGCTAATAGAGGTTATGAAGGAACATTTAGAACCCGCTATTATATTACCCTGGTTGCAGGTAGCTATATAGATTTAAGGGGAATTTCAGTTTTATTATAAAGAATATAGAAGAACGATAGATTATAGAATATTTAGCCCTCAGCCTTTTATTTTATTCTATCTTTAAGAGGTTTATAAAGGTTCTTAACTTTATAACCTTAGTGGTTACTTTCAGCTATATATATTAAACTTTAGTCTTACTGAAGTTTTCGCTAATTATTACTATAAAGTCTTTCTCTACTGTAAAGTTAAATATTATAACTAGGAGTATAATTATCTATAATAATAGGTAATTTTATTACCGTTTAAACTAGTTATAAGCTAGTATTAGTATAAATACTGTGACTAGGTAAATTTTACAGTTAGAACTATATATAAAGTGAAGAGCTTAAATACTACTATAGATATAAAGTAAAAGTAACTAAATAAAAGCAGGCTGAGTTCCGCTATACTTATATAAAGCTTATAAGTTAGCTTATATTAGTGGTAGAGAACTCTCATATTAATAGTGGAAAATCCTTATATTGGAAATATAAAGCTTTATCTGGAGGGTAAGAATATTAAGATTATAGAAATAAGGGTTATAATAAGTATTTAAATAGAGTAGCTATAGTTAGCAGTAATTAAATCACTTAAGATATTTAAATTATATATAGTATCAGGACGTAAGAATATAAGGTTAATATAGAAGAAGTTATTAGTTATTTATTATCTATAAAAAGGTTAATATAGGGTGGATATACCAGTTGCTATAGCTGTAAGGAATTTAGCTTTAGATTAACTTAATGTTAGCTGCAGTAGTTAGTAGGGGTGAGAGGGCTGAAGTTATACTTTAGGAGGTAATATATCCACTAATAGTTGCAATAGAGAGCAAGCTATCGGCCCCTTCTAAATACTAAAGTCAATTTAAAGAATTATTATTTATTATCTATTTGGTTTTAGATATTATAATAACCTAGTTATATGAAAAATCTATTACTATATATTACGTGGAGAGGTAATATTAGCTTATAATAATAATATATAGTAGAATATTATAGTCTTATAAACTAATGGACTAAATAACTACAATTTACTTAAAGTTACCAAGCTATATTATCTTTATATCAAAATATCTCTCTGCACTTATAATAACTATTTCAGATATAATCTAATATATCATAAACCCAGTCTTATTAAAATCATAATTATCTAAGTTTATAATATTATATTGTATAATTATATCTACTACAAGCTGAAACTATATATTTATTATATCTTAGTATTTATATTAAACCTTCTTATAGTTATACTTATAAAAAAGTACGTTTTAAAGCTATAGTCATTACTCAATAAAATTCAAAATTTAATATTTTCTAATAGAAGATATATAGTAGTTAGTAAGTAATTGATTAGCTAAATCTTCTATATTACTATTATAGAGAAAAATTAGTTGGGAATTTAGATTAAGAATATACTTAATTGGCTTCTTCTCCTTAAGCTTTATTAAATTCTGTAAGTTAGATATTATATTATATTATAATAGTATTCCTTTTAATTAATACAATAAAGTAATATAAGTAATTATATGGATTTTAGCTGTAAACTAAATACTTAACTTTAGATGTCTCTTTATAGCTTGGATGGTAAGGTTTAATTAAGTATCTTTATTTTACTTTAATATTATTATGTTTTGAGAAAACCGCGTCGCAATAATATAGATACTAAGTTTATAGTTAGGCGGCCAACTTACTTATCTAGCCCACTTACCTATTCACTATATTGTAGTAATTAAATAAACAGAATTGTTAATTCCTCTATCTGAAATCTTATTAATATATGATATATTATAAATAATACTAGTATGTGGTTATATTGAAGGTTTCTGACTATTTAAATTACATGCCTCTCGGGGTTCCATTTAGGTAAGTGTATCTAACAGTTAGCTTTTACCTTATAAACCCTATAGATAACCTGAAGTTAAGAAACTAATAAAATGGAGAAAACCTTAGGTAGTAAGTATAGTTACTTAAGATAATAGCTAATAAATACGGAATATATATTATAAAGGGAAAATATAATAAGCCTATTTTTATTATAGTTACTTTTTAAAAATTATTATAAAGATAATATAATATCTATTACCAGCTAGTTATATTTATTGCTAGTTATTAATAATTGCCAGCTATTAACTACTATTAGTAAATGCTTCTAGCTGGTAGTAGTTACTATACTTAGTTTTATAACCAGAAGGTATACTATAACCTTCTGGTTATAGTTACCTGTTGCAGAATTCAAACCTACTGCACTTACTAAAATAGTAAGAGCCAGCCAGACGTTAAACCACTTCGTCAAATAGGTATTATAAATAATACAAATATAATTATATATAGGTATAGAATAATATAAGTATAACTGCTTTAGTCTATTATATTATATATATAAATATATATATTAGATATAAATCCTGATATACTATAACTATATATAACATATTTCTATTCGTAGTATATAATATATAATATATTATATATTTATAACGTATTATATATTATTTCTGAATACTCTGATAAACACTCTAAAGCAAGTTAAAAAAGATAAATACTATTACTAAACTTTACTTTTCTAATTATTATAAGATAAATAGCTATTATCTTAATATGAATATTATACTACTATTCTCTACCCACTTAATATTCTTTTATTGAAAGTATTTCTATCTTTCTTACTTATAAAGAGGCTGTGATTATATCTCAATAATGTTGCTTTCCTTTAGAACTTTAAGTTTATATAAGTACTTTACGTATCTGACTTCTATTTTAGTTATCTTTTAAATAAATAAATTACTAACTACTACTCTACCTAAGGTTTATAAGGAGTATACCCTAGATTCTATATCTAGAGAGTTTGTTCTCTACTTTTAGCTTTTATTTATTGATTTATATCTCTCAACTACTATATTTGTACTACTATTATACACTCCAGAATTCAATACATCTTTTTTAACCTTCAGATATAATATTAACTTCTCCCTATATACTAACTTCTATTAATATATAACTACTATAGTCATTATATTTTAATACTAAGCTTATTTTAGAGGTTAAGTTTAAGTATATATTAGATTATGTTAGATTTATTCCAATATCTAGATTACTTTACTTCTACTAATCCTTAAAGAATTTGTGGAGAATATTACATAATTCTTATAGAAATAAATACTATTAAAATTGCTCTTTAAGTGTATATAATCTTTACTTCTTTACCTTTGGTAACTCTTAAGTGAAAGAAGCAATTATATAAGGATCCACCGTTTTGCAGGGTACCAGAAGTATTTAATACTCCGTTAGCTTAGTCTATATATACTATAATAGATTCTGTAGTATATACTTTACTAATATATATACTATAGTTACAGTATTCTATATACTATAATTGATATTATAGTATATATCATACTATAGTCTATATACTGAAGTTATAGTATCATATAAACTATAGCTATAGTAAGCTATACATTATAGCTATAGCTAGAGGTTTACTGAAGTAATAACTAGAAGTCCATAATAGCTGGAGGCTAAGAATAATCTTTCTATAAAGAACGCTCTATATCTCTATTAATAAAACTTAAAGATTATTAAGCTTACTATTAATATAATCGCTGAAAGTCCTTCTATTTCATCATATCTATTAAACCGTTGTTAAATAAGCTTTTTTATCAAAAGAAACTACTTTTGTTCTATAACGTGTCTCTTAAAATATAGATTATCGATAGTAATAACCTAAACGACAAAATACCCATTTTTGTATATACTCTAATAGGTTATAAACATAGCTTTTTTGAAATATAAATACTTATTACTCTATTACTTTTTCAACAGTCTCTTTCTTATTTATATATAAAGCTAACCACTATTGTATATTATATAAAACTCTCTAGCTTTATTTTACCTTTATAGAAACCATTACTAGAATTACTCTATTTTTTTATCAGTATTATATATTTAATCGGTTATTTGAATATCTGAAAATACAAAGTTTTCTCTAATATCCTTATCTTATAATATACCTGAAACTTAAGATTTAAAAATTACTAACTATCTATTTAAAATACCTCTTACTTTATTTACCTTCTGGTTTCAGCCTATCTTAATAGCTTTAATATCATTCTAAGCCTAGACTTGTTAACTTTTATCTTAGCTTCAAACCTTATATCATTGTTTGAAAAAAGAAAAATAGTTGATTTATTTTAACTAAAAGAGAACGAAAATACCTAAGATTTAGATTTCTAATTCCTTAGATTTACTATTTCAAGTTATATCTATATCTTAAATCGATAGACCAGAATTTCTATCTCTAATTATTAGTTTATTCCTTATATTTCTATCTCTTTTAAGAATTGAGATGTCTGATTTTTGACTCATTCTATAATCTATAATTCTGATCTTTTAGAAAATACTATACTCTTTATACTATACTAGAAGAATTATTATTTTATAAGATAATTCATTTAGAGACCTTTAGTATATAGATTTAAATAGTTTATTCTACTTTAACAATTATAGGTAACATTAAAAGATCTTTATTTTAAAATTAGTAGATAGTAGTGACTATAAAGTCTAGTTTATTTATATGAAAACCCTACTTATTAGTGAAGATATTTTTATATATATATTATCTTCTATTAGTTCTAAAAACAAATATAGAAACAATACTTGAAGATTTATATAACTACACTATAGAACTGGCTTTTTATAAGTAGTTAGAAATAATAAATATATTTTTAAAGGATCTAAATGTTTAAAAGATTCTTGTAAGCCTTTAGGATTTACTAATACATCATGAACTTATAAGGAATTCTTCAATATACTTTAAGTAATTTTAGTAAAGTAAAAGAACTTCCAAATAAGATAAAGTATTTAGTAGATAATATATTATCAGTTATACTATATTATAGTGTATATGGTGACTATATATACTGCTATATATATAGTAGTATACTCTCCATAGCCTACTGGCTATAGGTATCTAGCTTCCAGCACCAGCTGTAGCTAAATAATATAGTAATTAATAAGTAATTACTATATTTTAGATCTAGAGCCTGATATATTACTATATACTATATAATATAGTAATAATAAACGTCTGAAAACTAGAATACCAATTTATATCTATATAATAAGATTATATATAGTATATAATAACCCTAGTAATGAAACTCATATTAATACGTAATTGATTTAACCGTTACTACTATACTGTAAATTAGTAAGATTTATTATACTAGAAGAAGTAATTCTAAAACCCTACACCTAAGGTTTATATAAAGTGAAAGATTATAAGATTTATTATTTAAATTCCTCAGATTCTCTCCACCTTAGGATTTTACTGGAAGCCTCTAAATGATATACTAACTTCTTAAAGAAAGTATTCTAAGATTTAAGTGAAATTCTCACTATAGTTAAATTAAAGTACTTTCTATAACTTTACTGAAATACAAGTTAGGCTCTAAATATTAATAACTAAAGTATATTTAGTAAATATAATAACTTCTTACAAATTTTACTAAATCTTTCCAATATTAGAGATTGATAGTATCTTTAGTCTTAATTCCTTAAGAAATCTATATAGCCTCCTAAAAACCTTTTTCTACATCTTTCTTCATATAAATCCAGTAAAACTCATAAATTTCCCTGATTTTGTATTTCTCTAGCTTCTATAATAATATCTAAATTAATTTCTATAGATAAGATATCTATCTACCTTAGGTATTTCTATATTTATAATAGCTTCACCTATAGATATCTTAATACTAGTGAGAATTTACTAATATATAGTTTTAGTATTATTTAGCTAACTATATAATATTAACTATTATAGTTATATTAAAAACCTCTAATCTAGATGAAATACCTCTTAGTGTTCCATTTAGATAGTTACACCTAACAGTTAGCTTTTTATCTTATACATTCTATAGATAAGCTGAAGTTAAGGAATTATTTAAATAGAGAAAGCCTTAGGTAGTATATATAGTTAATTAATATAATAGCTAATAAATAGAAAAGATATATATTGTAAAGAGAAGATATAAGCTTATATTTATTATAGTTACTTTTTGAGAATTATAATTAGTTATTCTATAATATCAGCTGGCTTTACTTAATATTAGTTACTAGTAATTACTAGTTGGTAATATCTATTACTAGAAGATACCAGCTGATATTATATTTAGTTTCGCAATATGAAAGTATATTAACCTCCAGTTACAGTTACCTATTACAGATTTCAAACCTACTACACTTACTAATATAGTAAGAGCCAGCTAGACGTTAAATCACTACGTCAAACGGAATAATATTAACTATTATAATATTATAAAGAATAATCTTATAATAATTTCTATCTATATAGTATATTAGGGAGCCCTCTATCCATATAAATCTCTATAGTCTGGAATGTCTTTAGATATTTAAGGGTAACGTTAATAAGTAGTCTGTAGAAACTTAGTAACTTACTAGTTTTAATTTTAAATACTACTTTAAAGATTACCTTATAGCCTATAGTATTAAAGTTGATATAAATAGCAACAGAATTTATATTATTTTATACTAACTCACTTAATAAGAGAAGTTTATTCTATAGATTCTTAAAGAAATTAATAAGGTTTATATATACTATAATATCTTTAGGACTAACCTTAAGAAGTTTCTAAAGTAGATTAATAATTGTACAATAGTTAAGCTGAATTTTACTCTACTTCTTTATAGTATTTAACTAAAGATTAAAAATACTATATTAGTAATATTTTTGCTATAAGTAGTTAAGGAGAGATATTTACGACTAAATTAGCTAGTTGATATACTTATAACTTATAGTAAGAGATTTCTATTATAAGTATTACTTTTACTAGCCCCCTTTTTCTCTACCTTGAAGCCTTTCTTATAGTAAAAAGACTTCTGATACTATAGCTAAGACTAAGTTAGATATTATAAATATTCCTTATATATTATCACCACCACCTTTTTAAATAATATATTCACTAAGTATACCATAAACCTTATAAAGTTATATAGTAAAAGTGTAAAGTATAGTGGAGGCCTCAATAATATTCTTAAGTTAAAAACTTATATTCTTTATAATTACTACTTTAAGTTTAGTATTGTACAGTATATATAAGTAGGGCTTTTTTAATTATACTTGAAATAACGCTCTGAAGTTTTACTTGAATCACTTAAGTAACTTAAGCACTAACCTTTAGTTTAACTACATAGTCTAAAAGATTAAAGATTACTTTAAAAATACTAAGAGTTAATAGCTTTATTTCTCTAATTAGTATAATATTACGTTTTAGAGTATTATAGATAATAATTCTAATAAAAGTAAAAAGAAAGCTTTCAAGCTTCTTATATTAAAGCTAATAAGTATCTAAAAAGCCTTTCAAGCTAATATCTAAATAAATAGTACCTTATATCTCTAGCTTATAGATATATATTATAGTATACTGAAATATTAATTGGCTTTCTTTAGTTTTATAGTAACCTTCCAGAAACTCTATTCATAGTTATAATTTACTATGAGGAATACTAAATTAATATAAAAACCAACCAAATATATAATACCAGAGATAATTCCTATAGGGTAGCTAGAAAGTAATTTTAAATTAGCTATATATCTAACTTACCTTAAGATAATCCTTAAAGCTATAGTGATATCTATATATATATATATATATATCTATATATATAATTCCATACTTTAAGTAGCTATTACTTACCTCTAATATCTATAAATAGTAATACTAGTTATAAACCCTGAATATATAGTAAATTTTAGTTATTAATATATAAGAAATACTTTTAAGAAAGTATATATCTTACATAATAGATATAAGTTAATTACTAACCCTAAGATATATTCTATAGAAGTATACTAAATCTTTCTTATAAGCTATAAAGATATTAATAGCTTTCATAAAAATAACCTTAAAGCTTTACTAAAGATTAATACTAATAATGATTTTATTATATAGTATTAAATATAAATTAACTTTAAGGAGAATAACTATATTGGATTTACGTAAAGATCACTTTTGATATTATTTTAGAGCAAAAGGTCTATTATTTTAAATAGACGTAAAATTACCAGAATCCTCTAAAATTAAATAATAGTTTAAATTCTTCCTGAAAATATTACCACTGGTGGCAAACTTATAAATAATATTACTATTTCTATATATATCTTTATATCTAAAGGCTATTACTAAAATATAGTACTCTAAGGTATTTTATCTAACTTAAATATTATCTACTTCTTAATTACTAAATACTTTCAGTTTACTATATTAAAGTAGTTAGTTATTTTCTTTATTATTTTTATATTTCTATAAGTTAAATTAGGTATAATATACTTTAGAGAAGTTATCTATATTATAATGTTAAGAATAGCTAATATATCTATATTACTTAATATTATTATATTTTATATAATTCCTTATAATATATTTTTTCTTCTCTATTTTATAGATATATATTACCTTAGTATTATATTTAATAATAACTATAATAAGCTTTGTTAAGGCAAAAAAGCTATATCTATTATTTGAATACAGAAATATCTATAGATACTTTTTAATAAGAAGAAAATAATTACCTTTATATATCTTATGGAAATACAAATATAGAAACTCTACCGCCACTTTAGATACCTAGCTGTAATATGCCTATATAATATTTTTAATAGGGTGGAATATTTAGTTAAGTAATATACTCTTAAGACTTTTCAGAGATACTACTATTCCTACTAAATTTATAATATTACTTCCTTATACTTTCAACTTACTATTTAGAATAATATTAATTTTAACTTTAAGATAATTATTAATATTTTCTATATTAATAACTATTTAGTTACTTTTGCTTTATATCTGTAATGGTATCTAAGCTTTTTATTATATATATAGTTCTAACTATATAACATATCTAGCAATAGTAGTTATATTAATATTAACTTATAACTAATTTAAATAGTAATAAAATTACCTATTATTATAAATAATTATACTTCCTGTTATAATATTCAACTTTATAGTAGAGAAAAGCCTTATAGTAATAATCTATATAGTGAAAGCTTTAGTAAAGCTAAAGCTTGAAATATATAGCTAAAAGTAACTATTAAGGTTCTGGGGTTAAGAACCTTTATAAACCTCTTAAAAATAGAATATAATAAAAAGCTAAAAGCTAGATATTCTATAATTTATTACTTTTCAATATCTTTTCAAAAACATTGAAATTCCCTTGAAACTTATATAGCTATCTGTAACTAAAAAAGTATAAAGTAGGTAAAGAGATATCTAGCTATAACTATTATAATTAAAGTTTTTACTTTATTAAACTAAGTTTTACTAAGACTACTCTAAATACTATAAATAATAGGTAGCCTGTAGATATATAAAAGAAGATTATATAGCTATTTTATAATCTACTATATTAAGCTAACTATTTTGGAGATTAGTTATTAATTAAGTAATATCCTAATATTAATATACTATAGTAATATTAGTTACTAAATACTTTAGAGTACTATATCTTATAGTTATATTGAAGGTCTCTGATCTATTGCTCAATCACATACCTCTCGGGGTCCCATTTAGGTAGTTGCACCCGACAGTCGGCTCTTGCCTCATAAACCCTGTAGATAAGCCGGAGCTGAGGAACCATTTAAACGGAGGAAACCTCGGGCGGCAAGCGCGGTTAGTTAATACGATATCTGACAAATGCGGAAGGTACGTCACACAAAGGGAAGGTACAGGCCCACATCTATCACAGTTACTTCTTTAAAGGATCGAAATTAGCTGTCACGTGACGTCTGCTGCCAGCTGGTCGCACTTGTCGCCAGCCGTTAACGGTCGCCAGCCGTTAACAGCTGGTGGCAGGAGCTGACAGCTGGTGGCAGTTGCCACGCTTGGTTTCACAACTGGAAGGTACGCTATGACCCCCCAGTCGTGGTTACCCGTTGCAGGGTTCGAACCTACTGCTCTTGCCAAAACGGCAAGAACCAGCCAGACGTTAAACCACTACGTCAAACGGGACTTTAGAGTATTATAGTAATATAATTATAGAGACTTTAAAGGCTATTTAGCTATATTAGAAGTATTTATATTAATATAGGTATTATCTATATACTAGCTTTACTTAATATACTAAGATTATTTATTAATAGAAGTAGACTAAGTTCTACTATATTTAAATAAAGCTTATAAGTTAGCTTGTATTAATAGTGGAAAACCTTTATATTAAAAATATGAAGTTTTGTCTTGGGGTAGATGGAATATAGTCTGGAGGTTATTAGGATTGCGGATATTAAAGTAATAATAAGTATTTAAATAGAGTAATTATAGTTAGTAGTAATTAAATCTCACAAGATATTTGAATTATATATAGTGTGAGGATATAAAAGCGTAAGAATATAAGGTTAATATAGAAGAAGTTATTAGTTATTTATTATTAAAAAGATTAATATAGGGTGGATATACTAGCTGCTATAGCTATAAGGAATTAAGCCTTAGATTAACTTAAAGCTAGATATAGTAATTAGTGTAAATAAAAAAACTAAAGATATATTTTAGGGGGTAATATATCTACTAATAGTTACAATAGAGAGTAAGCTATTAGCTTATTCCATATTAATAACTATAATATATTTTATATTATCAGTATTACTTTAGTATTTAATATTACTCAAGTTTCCTTTGAGATATTAGTAAAGATAATATAGAAGATTTATAATATATATTAAATTAATATTTATAAGAGCCTTTTTAATCTTGTTACTATCAATATAAAGATTATTCTTTAATTTAAAACCTTCAAATTAGAAGTCACAATTATAGGAAGAATGTTTAATATCATATTTATTGAGGTATATAATAATATTAGTAAAATAGAGTGTTACTATATACTTCTCTACTATATATATAAGATTTATTATATAAAGCTTTCTATTGCTAGTTAAGAGGTATTTCTTTAGGTAATGTATAAGGTAATGAATAATATTATAGAACTAAATAGCTTTATATTTATACTGTGTATTTTTAGAGTTTGTTATACTTTATAGAAGATTCTCCTTCCTCTCCGGATATTATTACCTAAACTTGAGTTATATATAAGGCTATAGAGGAGGTTTAATATAAATATACTAAATATATTATTGATATCACTTTAGTAATATATAATAACCTTATTATCGTTTTAAATAATAACTCTTTTATTTACATTTCTTATATATATTTAGGAAGAGGAAAAGAAATACTAAGAGTCATATTACCTTGTTACTATCTATAGTGAAATTTATATTCTCAAGCTTCCTTATAGCTTTTAAGAGTTTTACCTAATAGCTACAAAACTATACTTCAAAGATAAATAAAAAAACCTCTAATAGTAATGATATAGCTTTTAGCCTATAAGTGCCACTACTTATAGCTTTCCTAATTTAACTAAGAATCTATAAGTATTCTATCAGCAAATAGAAGCCTATAATTCCATATAGCCACTTTAGTTTTATCTGTAGCTATTTCTAAGCTTCTAAATATATAGCTAATATTGTATATTATATCTACCTTAAGAGATAATAATATGCTTTCTCCTTAAGTAATTAGTAATATATCACTTTGATTATAAATACTTAATAAAATATCTTTACCAATGAGTTTTATAATTTACAGATTTATAGTTAACTTACTACCTTAAAGCTTTGTTTTAAAATATATCTTATAGCTAAAAAGAAGTTAGATTTAGTATTTTTCCTTACCCTCTATATAAAAGATATTATTATAATATTTAACTTACTATTTAAGAAGTTAATTAGGAAGAATGTTAAGAGTATTATTAATAATACTGTAGTTATATTACAGGTCTCTTACTATTTGAATTTTATCTCTCTCGGGGTTCTATTTAAGTAGTTGCATCCAACAGTTAGCTTTTACCTTATAAATTCTATAGATAAGCTGAAGCTAAGAAACTATTTAAATAGAGGAAATCTTAGGTAGTAAGTATAGTTAGTTAATATAATAGCTAATATATATAAAAGATATATTATAATGGGAAAATATAATAAGCCTATATTTATTATAATTTCTTTTTAAGAATTATATAATATTCATTACTAGCTGGTTATATTTATTACCAGCTATTAATAGTTACCAGCCGTTATCTACTATCA
The DNA here is from genome assembly GCA_001693025.2 of Colletotrichum lindemuthianum. Classification (NCBI taxonomy): domain Eukaryota; kingdom Fungi; phylum Ascomycota; class Sordariomycetes; order Glomerellales; family Glomerellaceae; genus Colletotrichum; species Colletotrichum lindemuthianum. The sequence continues at coordinate 31,367 of MASP02000802.1, read as the reverse complement.
GTAAATACTTCCAGCTAGTGGCAGTTACTATATTTAGTTTTATAATCAGAAGGTATATTACAACCTTATATTTATAGTTAACTATTACAGAATTCAAACCTACTATACTTACTAAAAAGGTAAGAGCCAGCTAGATATTAAATAACTACGTTAAATAGAAGTATTATTAATAATAGTATTATAGAAATTATGTAATATAATCTTTTTATAAGAGTTATAAATATTTATTTTTCATTATCAATAAGATTAAGAATAAGGATATTAATCAAGTATATAAAAAGTTAAAACTTAAAATTGAAAGCTTTAGACACTATAGTAAATTTAAGATATTAATATAATTATTAATAATTTAATAAAGTAGCTAATAGTTAATTTTAGCTATAATCTTAACGTTCACTTAGTATAAGAATATAACATTATAGCTTTATAATATTACTTAAGCCTATATGTAAGCCTAAATAAAGCTTATCATGTATATCATAGCTAATTTACCCTTATATCCTAAGAGGCAGTATTCTTTAAACTCTATAATAATTATGATTAAGTTATTTTATAGCTTTACTGAGGCTCGAATCTACTGATAGGTAATATATATTATATATTATAATAAGTAGTTATATATAGAAATATTAATATATTACTTATACCTCCTTATTTTATATACTTAAAATAATACTTTTAGCTTTATTAATATTTAAACTAATAGTACTTGTAGTCCTTCAAATATAATATTCTTTTACTAAGAGAATAAGAGACTTAAAAAAGCCTTATTTAAGATAAAGCTGAAGATTATACTTTTAGAGACTATACTCCTTATATTTAATCGAGATATTTTATTTCTCTATAGTAATTACCTCTATTTATACTAAAGGTATTAAGGGTAAAGACAAATCCTTATTAATATGCATACTTTACCTAATATACTCAAAAAGATATATATTAAATAATATATATATAGAATATACCTTACTTTTATATACCAGCTGGAGGCTATATTAAACTTATTATATATAGTATAAGAATAATAACCCTTAAGTATCAATACCATTATACTTAAAAAATAGCCAATATGGCAAATAAAGTATATTAACCGAGACTTTAACTTTATGGTACTTAATTCCTCTAAAGTATATCTTTATATTTTTACTAATAGCTTTTTTACTAATAATACTAACCTTTTATTTTAACAGGAATTTATAATAATGTTAGATTAAGAGACTATAACTAATAATAGCTAGTTTAACCTCTATGTTAATCTTATATATTACTTATTTACTAAACGTAAAAGAATTACTAGAAGTATACTTCCTATACTATAGTAATTAGTATGAACTTGATTTATTTTATAATTATATTACTTAAGAAGATCCTTAAGTACTAAAAACGTCCTTGAAATCTAATTATTATATATATTAACTTATACTTACTTTATAAATACCTTATAAACCTTAATATTACTAGAAAAAGTATCTAATAGTTAATATTATAATATTAAGGTAGTTATATAAATACTATAAGCTTTATAAGATATAGTAAGTTAATAAAAAAAACAACCTTACTGATATACTTTTAAAAATACTCTAAATAATATTCTTAAGATATTTATTAATTTAAATTATATAACTATTTAAGAAGAAGGATAGGTAACTTAAGTAAAGTAGATAAATAGATATTTAAGTCTTATGTAGGTTAAAGAATATAGATTATAAAAAGCACTATATTTTAAATAAATAGATGGGAATTGGGATATATGGTAAAAAGAAAAATTACTAGTATTAGTTATACTGTAATATATAATATATAGTAACTATATATACTACTATATATATAATAGTATACCTTTTATAGCATACTAACTATAAATATCTAGTCTCTAATACTAGCTATAGCTAAATAGTGTGGTAATCAGTAAGTAATTACTATATTATAAATCTAGAGCCTTATATAGCACTACACGCTATATAATATACTAATAATAATAACCTGAAAACCAGAATACCAGTTTGCGTCTATACAACAAAGTGACATATGGCGTACGATAATCCTAACAATTAAACTAATATATATCTTATAATAAGTAAGAATTATCTAGATATATAGTTATAACTTATCTAGATCTTAAATAATCTAGATTCTAATTATAAAGATTATATTACTTCTATAACTTATACTTTTACGTTTAAGGAGGAAGTCTATACTTTAGATTTATTATTCTCTATTTTATTAAATAAATCTAGGAGAAATAATAATATTTAGTTAATTATTTCAAAACTATTTCGTAGAAATAGACTTACAACTATTGAAAAAACTATATAAAAGCTATAAGAAAATGTATTTATACAAGCTATAAGAAAAATATATATAGAAGAGAATTATATGTATTTTTATTTCAATAAAACTTTAAGTTAATAAAGTTATTATAGGAGTTAATTTAAATATAGTATTTTCTTTAAAGCTATACTCTATTTATTATTATATTCTAATGTTATTAGCTTTATTAATACTTAAGAAATAGGTTTTTGAGTTATTATTAAAACTATTAATAATTCTATATTCTATAAAAAATACTTAGTATACTATTATATAATAAACCTTAAAATCAATACTTACTTTATACTTACGTAGAAAGTATAACTATCTTCAAAAGTATACTTTATAGACTAGTAACTAGGTTTACTATAATTTTAACATATAGCCTCTTTACTATAGCTTTCCGCGAGGATATCCATGGCATGTCGTTCTCTGCCCCAGCAAGTGCTGGTGTACCTTGCTTATTGTTATGGGGTTCAGTATCATTACCTTGGTCGGCTACTGCCTGGACACATAAGTCAAAGATAGCGCGATATTCCTATTCGAAGTGCTCGCGTTGGCATAGGGGTGGATCGATGCCGAAATTGCAAATCATCCTCGTCCTGCCGACTTGTGTGGTGTATCCTGTGGTTGCTTGTTCCTTCTCGAAGGCAGCCAAATCTTTCCAGCAACACCAGTAGAACGATCTGTATGGCGGCGACAGTGCAGAAATTGGGTACTGGTCTGGCTCTTACGGCATCAGCGAACGCGTTTGCGATGTGAACGGAGTCGTACCGGTCACCAAGAAGCTCAGCGAAGGCTGACGTATCGACAGTGCTGTGATCCGGAACCAAGAGGCGGCAGTTGTTGGGGTATCCTTGAACCGTCTTCGGGTGGATTATGTCAGCCACGTGCGGTTACATCTTGCCTGCAATACATGCTGGATCTTCGTTACGACAGATTTTCCCATTTACAGATTTGGCGAGAATCGGGTCCGCAGATCGTTTCTTCAGGCAAAGGGTAAGGATGCCGACGCAAGGCACTTGGCAGTCGTCGTACGATGGATTGCCAGCACGATCTTGTGAGCTATGACAAGGAAGGGAGGCCGACCACCGCCAAGATTGCAGCGGCCTCTTTGTAGGCTCTGATACTGGCATTGTTGCCAACGCAGCGTGGGTTGTCAGCGGATGAGGGGCAGGAGGATGGAACCTTCTCGGAGGCAAACGGCCAGATCTGGGGCATCCGGGGCTAATGACTCCGTTCAACCATGCACAATAACCCAGATAGTAGCTCGAAACGTGTGCCGAGATGCTGTGGCCTGTGATCGGTGACCAGGGCTTTCATCAATCAGTCTTCCGGTGTCCAGTCCCACTCATCGGCAGTGAATAGACTGCGAGCCATCTTATCAGCATGAATGTAGTCTTCATATCGCAGCCTCTGATCAGTTGCCAATCCTCGAGTGAACTCAAACTTATTCGCGCCCCTATCTGACAAGGCGGTGTTATCGCTGGTGATCCAGCTAGCAGCAACGCGGTCGTTCCTCCAGTCTGCCTGAGATATCGAGAGAACCGTAGAGGAAAGCATCGACCGTACATATTCCAGGATAGGTTCCATACGCGTTCGGATGCCGCAATTGGTGTGATTTTTATCGATTTGATAACTCGGAACCTGCTTCAGAATTGACAGGATATCCTCAATGTCAATAACCGACGAGTCTGGAATATTGTCAAAGGATTTCGGTCCGAAGTCGACCATACCAATTAACTCCTTGCCCGTGAAGAACTTAAGCATTTGACCGAGCTGGAAGGTGTCACATGCGGAGCTCGAGTCGTAACCCAATTGACACTGCCTCTCGCGAGAGGAATAGAGTGCCAGAAAGTGTCGCTGTATAGATGCAATGGTATTCAGGATGCATTCCCGTCGGTACTGTAGCTCTCCTGATTGTTGTCAGTGTTTTGAGTCTCCGACGAAACGGGAACCGGCACTTACGCTCCAGACTGTCGGGAAGATTCCACCACAGCTCGGTGCGAGTAAGGTCTTCTGAGGACAGCATGTTCCATTGAACCGAGCCATGTAAGATTATTTCCCTGGTACAAGTACGCAGCTTGGGCGGCTGCTCTAGAAGCCATGCAACCAGGATTTTTTGCCTCAGTATGTTCTCAACGTCCAGCGCCATGTTTGTAGTAGTAGCCCGGCCATATTTGGCACTTGTCAGAGGCCACTTGAATTTCAGGTTGATGCTGAGATATCTCGAGACTACAGCTCGACAGTCAAATCTGTCGGCCAGGATAGCTAGGACGGTCACGTAGCGCATGCTAACAGGCGTGGAAGAGAGAGGCTTTCCGTGTACAATCCGCATCAAGTCTTCGAAGACCTTTTCTCGGCCTACTGATCTGGTGGATTCATCATCATCGACGATGTTGACCCACGGCAAGTCCGAGACATCCACTTCGTCCAGTCTAAGCTCCGCGACCCTCAGTCGCGCGAGGGCGTCTTCAATACGGGCAGCTTCAGAAAATTGCCTGTTCCCGAGGAGATTGGCGAAGTACTTGGAGTGTTTCGTCAGGGTATATAGCTTGACTCGGTAGGCTACGTTCATTCTTGGACTTGAGTCGGGTTGGGGCTTGCGAGACTCTGCGGTTTTCTTGTCCGCAGGGTGCTGGGTTTTGCGAGCAACAGCAATCGTCTCGCTGGAGGTCTCGAACGTAATGTTGAGAATCACGTCTCCGTCGTCGGCGACGGGCACAACCGAGAGAAGTTTGCCTGACGAGGAGGCCATAATACTGCCTCAGATGGATGCCCGCTTACTAATGATGAAGCAGCCAGCAAAGGCAGTACCTAAAAGAAAACCTTTGAGGTGCAAGTTCGGGAATCGACAAAGGTCGGGGAGCGTTCGGGACAGCTGCAAAGGAGGCGAAGGTCGTTGCTATGATGCCACGACCGATTGAATAACCAAGACGCGCCCCACAAAGCGACTACTAGTCAGGTGATACCGCCTCCCCCTATTCCTATTGGTAGTAGGTCTACATCCCTGCTCCTAAATATATCAGTCTATTATGGGTTTTCAATACGTTAATGAAGAGAAAGCATAATAGTGAAGGAAAGCTATGTAAAATATATAGAATATAAATAATTTTATAGTAATATAGTAATTAAATTACTTTTATAAAAAGCTTATTGCATTATCTAAGTTTTTTTCTTTGAATAAAGCTCTTACTATTAACATACTAATTACTAGTGTTAATACTACTAGTAACTTATAGCTAGTAAAAACAGTAATTAAATTAGCTGTTATTATAGATTATTATACTGCTAGTTTTCATATTGAAGTTAATAGTAATAGGTATCGAAAAAGTAGTAATTTAAATAATAAGACTTTTAGTGAAACTATAACTTAGTATACAAAACTAAAAGTAACTACTTAAGCTATAGAATCAAGACCTCTTACAGATTACTTAAAGTGAAAAGAATGAAATATTAATAAAAGCTAGGTTTTCTAGAATCTATTATTTTTATATAGTTACATTTTTTAAAAGTTATAGCTAGATATCTCTGTACCTACTAAGCAGATTATAGAGAGTTTTAATTCCATTATAGAGAATATAAAAGTTTAATAGATTATATAATAGTTAACTTCTATAAATACTTTATTTTATTCTATTCTCAAGATGTTTATAAAGATGTTTAACCTAATAATCTTAATAGTTACTTCTAAATATTTATATTAAGTTTTAGTTTTATTAAAAGTCTTACTATTTATTGGGATGTACCAGTAGCCTCTTAGTAGCTTCTAGTAGATTTACCACCTAGTTATCTATAAGAGAGGTATTAGCCTATAATAGCTAGGACCCCTAGTACAAAGGTTAAATTCGAACGTATGAAAACTTATATTTCTATATTTATTATATTCTATAAAGATCTTTGACGTAGACGCCAATATACTTCTAATATATTTAAATCTCTATTTGTTTATAGAGATTCTAACTAGTAGGCTCTAGAGGGAATATTAGTATAGTGATGAGGTAGATTTTAGTAGCGTAATATATTAGTAATATTAATATTATATAAGAAGCTACTATAAGAGTCTATATTATCTATCAAAAGAATATAAAGTTACGAGAGAGGTATTAGTATTATATTGTGATTTCAGTACATATAATAGTAATAAAGCTATTCTACAAGGCTATTAATGATAGGATTATTAAAATAAATAGAAGATAAATAGTAGACTACTAGCGTCAGTATAGTAGTTATAAAGATTTTGATATTAGTGGTATTAATTAAGCTACTATATAAGAAGACTACTTTATGAGAATACTACTATATAAGAGGATTATTATGAGAGGCCACTATAAGATACTATATATTGAGGCTATAAAAAGAATAAGATATAACTAGAGAGCTTCCAGTCTATATATAGATATAGAAATTCAAAGTATATAGTAGTTATAAGGTTATTAGAAAAGACTATAGTATTGAGGCTAATATAAGTAGCTACTCGTGAGGCTGTAGTATACTTATAGAAGTATATAGATATAGAGATTTTAGAGGTATGGTATAATAACGTTACTATTATAAGGTTACTAGAGAGATATTAGGTAAGTAGATATTTTTAAGCGTTTTGAGAATTAGGTATCCACTTTAAGTAGTTACTGTAAGTAGCTATATAGAGAAGGTACTTGGGGAAGATATAATTTATAACTATAATTACTTAAAATAATAAGAGTGTTAATTTAGACATATTAGGGGTATTCCTAGTAGTATTATTAGTTATAGTAATATCAGGAAGTTCAAGAAGATTCTACCTTATCTATATAGAGGTAGAAGAAGTTCTACTTAACCTATAAAAGTATTTGTATATTAATATAAAAGCTTAGGTAGGCTGGAGGCTAGCTTCTAGATTTAAATATAAGCTGGGGTTTTAGTTCCCCAGATTGAAAGATTCGGGATATAGTTTAGAGACTATAAAGACTTCAAAATTATAAGAGCCTATAAGGCTATAAGGATATAGTTTTCTAGGTGGGGAGAAACTAGCTGCTAGGAAGTGTAAGAGTGTAGCTAAAAGCCTAGGTAAGGGAAGGGAAAGTAGTAAAAGGTAGGTTTCTGTAGGTTGTAAAATGTTAACTTAGTAGACTAACTGGTGGTAGCTATAAGAGGGTTTTATCCTATAGAGACCTAGTAGCCCTAAGCCTCTATTAATTACGTAAGAATTCTAGCTATTTCAGCTTTATGTAAACTATAGAGCCTATGTTCTTATAATTATCCCCCTCTTTAAAAGCCTTAGGCCCCAAAGGTTATCAACGCTATATAGTTACTTATTTTTATATACCTTCGCCGAACGTTAACTAATATTTATAAGGTTTTAAATAGAATTACATAACAGATAAAATAATATATAATATAATAGTTTAAAATAGTTAAAATAATTATTAAAATAAGTAATTAAGATAATAGTTAATATATAAAAACCTCTTTAGGTAAAACTAAAGTATCTAATATTATTTTATTATACTGGAGGTTTTTATGAGATCTCTCTAATAATAGGATACTAGTATAGTGGTTATATTGAAAGTCTCTGATCTGTTGCTAAATTATATACCTCTTAGGGTTCTATTTAGGTAGTTGTATTCGAAAGTTAGCTTTTACCTTAAATTCTGTAGATAAGCTGAAGCTGAGAAACTATTTAAATAAAGGAAACTTTAGGTAGTATATATAGTTAGTTAATATAATAGCTGATAAATACAGAAGGTATAAAGGGAAAATATGAGTTTATATCTATTACAGTTACTTTTTAAAGATTATAATTAATTATTATATAATATCTGCTGCTAGCTGGATATACTTATTACTAGCTATTAATAGTTACTAGCTGTTAATTACTATTAGTAAGTGCTTCCAGCTAGTAGCAGCTGCTATACTTAGTTTTACAACCGGAAGGTATACTATAATTACTAGTTACAGTTACCTGTCGCAGAATTAAAACCTACTATATTTACTAAAATAGTAAGAGCTAGCTAGATATTAAACTACTACGTCAAATAGGTATAGGATACTAGTATATATATTAATAATATAATTTTTTAGGTGTAAAGAGCTAGCTCTAACCGGGGGGTGTAACGTTGCAGTTAATAATATCTTAGCTTTTAGTATCTATATATATATATATATATATATATATATATATATAAATAATATTACTAATTAAGCTATATATTATAGTTTCGTTAAAAGTTATATAATAATAAGTTACTAACTTATTATCTGGCTGTACTTAAGTAGGGTGTATTTAGTTACTTTTGCTCTGTACCTATAGTGGTATCTAAGCTCTTCACCCTATATATAGTTCTAACTGTAAAATTTACCTAGTAACAGTATTTATACTAATGCTGGCTCACAACTAGTTTAAACGGTAATAAAATTACCTATTGTTGTGGATAATTATGCCCCCGGTTGTGACATTCAACCCTACAGTAGAGGAAGACCTCGTGGTAACAATCTGTACGGCGAGAGCCTCAGCTAAGTAGGGTGTATAGGTTTAAGTTTATATTTAAATACTGGGTATAGCCTATAATATTAGGTAACTCAAGATATCTAACCTCTTTCTATTATACTGGAGGTTTTTAAGAGATCTTTCTAATAGTAGGATACTAGTATATATACTAATAACTGTCGGTAGTATAATAACTATAAGGCTATTAGGGTTCTATAATATACTGACTATATAGCGTAGCCTAGTAGTAGAGACTACTACTATTAGTAATAATTAGCTACTAGTAATTACCAGCTGCTAGGTAATTAGTAACTAATTACCTAGGGTCCCTAAATCTAGCCTATATATAGCCTATAGGCTATATACTATAAATATTAATATCTTTAACTCTATTAGTATATTATATATAATAATATATATAATATACCTTCCCCTAGTGAAACTAATACTAATTAGTAGTTAACATTACTATTACTACTTACTATAGATTAGTAAAGTTTATTTAGATAGAAATAGTAATAGAAGATTATTAGATTTTATTAGAGTTATAGCATTTTGCTATTACTCTTTTTATTCCAAATACCCTATATTAGGTAAATTATGGTTAAGTATTCTACTTTACTCTCATAACTCTATATTTTCTATTTATTCTAGTAAATTGATTATTAGAGTTTAATTTATATAACCTATATAAATTATACTCTTAATTGGTTGAACTCTAATATCAAAAAATTTAATAAATGAATTATATAGTAGCCTGTATATTAACAGCTTCTATTTAATCTGTTGTATGTGAGTTTAATATTCTGAAAATAAACTCTATTTTGATAGATATACCTAGAAGCTTCCCACGTTTAGTGGAATTAGAACTTCCTATCTTTATTACTATTTCTACTAATATTAGTATTATTTTCAGATATTATTCTGAATTCCCTATTCTTCAGTAATTTATTAAGTGTTAATTTCCCTTAATCTATTTACTCATCTTCTATACTAATTTAACAGGTTATAAGCTTAGCTTATATATTTTTACTACACTCTTATCTACTGATTTTTATCTTCTATTAATATTAATATTTATATCTCTACTAATATCTATTCAGGTTATACTAAAGATTATACTAACTAACTTTAAGTTACTTTTTATCTATTTATCTCCGAAAAACCTCTCTTAATTATATCTATAAGGCTCTATAGTCTATTCCTTTTTCTCCCTCAGCTAATAACTAACTGAATCTTTATATTTATTAATTAGTTTAATATTAGATAAATCTATAAGAAGATTATACTAGTTAGAATAGTAGGTTTACTGCTAGACTAAGGAAAGAGATAGTTAAGTAGTAGAGGCTGAAATCTTTTATATCCAGATTTACTAAAACCTTCTATAAACTAACTTTCAGGTTTACTAAGATCTTCTATAAACTAGCTTTCTAGATCCTCTAAAACCTTCTATAAACTAGAATATTATAAGTTGACTAAAATCTTTATAAATTAGAAATTCTTTTTTAGTTTACTCAGATTATTATAAACTAAATTATATAGTTACTAACTATTAATAAAATTAGTCTCCTATAAGATTTAAACTCTAGACCTCTACTAGTTATAGTTTTTATATTAATCTTTCAGATTAACTATTAGGCTATTTATCTGTTAACCTTACTGATTAATAATATTCTACTGGAGTTAGTTTATAAGTATCTTAATTTAATATTAGAATCTAGATTAATTCTTTATTAAATAACTATTTTATATATTTAAGTTATTTTTAAAGATTATAGAAAATACTAAATTCTATTTTATCCCTAAGTGAAAAGGAACTCAGAATTATAATATTTAGTCTATCTAAATAAAAACTTTACTTACTAGTAAAGATGTATTTATAAATTTAACTAAATTTATTTCTAAAAATAATTCTAATAAGTATTATAAAGCTCTCAGTTATATATAAATATACTATAAGGATAGCCTTTTAAGAGTTATAAAGAATAATACTAATATATATAATATATTTAATTATTTAAAAAAACTTTATAAACCTACTAGTTTTTCAAATAAGTTTCTTACTTATAAAGAACTTTTTAATATTACGTTCAGTAATTTTAAGATTTTAGAAGAGTATCTTAATAAAATAAAAAAACGTATTAATAATCTATCCTATAATAAGGTTAAATTACTAAATTAAGTAATTATCATCTATATTCTAAATAGTCTAGATAAGAATTATAAGGATCTTATTACTACTATTTAGTTACTTATACTCTATACCTATAGTGGTACTTAAGCTCTTTACTCTATATATAGTTCTAACTGTAAAATTTACCTAGTAATAGTATTTATACTAATACTAATACTAGCTTATAACTAGTTTAAACAGTAATAAAATTACCTATTATTATAGATAATTATACTCTTAGTTATAATATTTAACCTTATAGTAGAGGAAGACTTTATAATAATAATCTATATAGTGAGACCTTCAGTAAAACTAAAGCTTAATATATATAGCTGAAAATAACTACTAAAGTTATAAGGTTAAGAATCTTTATAAACCTCTTAAAAATAGGATAAAATAAAAAGCTGAAAGCTAAATATTCGATAATCTATTATTCTTCTATATCTTTATAATAAAATTAAAATTCCCTTAAATTCTATATAGTTACCTATAATTAGAGAAGTATAGAATAGATAAAGAGATATTTAACTATAATTACTATAATTAAAACTATTAGTTTATTAAACTAGGTTTTACTAAAAGTATTCTAAATATTATAATTAATAGGTAGCTTATAGATATTTAAAAGAAAATTATATAGTTATCCTATAATCTACTATATTAAGCTAATTATTTTAGTAATTAGTTATTAATTAGATAATATTTTAATATTAATATATTATAGTAATATTAATTACTTAATATCTTATAATATTATAGTAATATAATTATAGAGGTTTTAAAAGTTATCTAGCTATATTAGAAGTATCTATATTTATATAAATATTATTTATATATTAGTTATATTTAATATATTAAGATTGTTTGCTAATAAAAGTAAGCTAAATCTCACTATATTTATATAGAGCTTATATATTAGCTTATATTAGTAGTAGAGAATTTTTATATTAGAGGTATAAAATTTTATCTTAGGGGTAGGTAGATGTAAGGATATATACTTTATAGTCTGTATAGAAAGCTGGGATAGCTAGAATCACGTGACCTATAGGGCTTGAGGCTACTAAGCCTCCTATAGGATAAAAGCTTTCTTATAGCCACTACTAGTTAGCTACACTAAGTTAAAATCTTATAACCTATAGAGACCTACTTTACTACTTTCCCTTTCCTTACCTAGGATTTTAGCTACACTCTTATAATTTTTCAACTTCTACCTCTCTGAGGAGGTAAGACTGGGGTTTCAGTAATAGCTCTATAATAAACACCTGCTAACTAATTAGCAACTATATTAAGAATAACTACGCCAGTAGTCCAGATACCTACAGTATCTGAAAATTTAGCTTCTGAAAATACGCTCTTAACTAGTAAGTATATAGTAACTTCTATACTAGCTGTATTAATATAAGTAGCTAAAATAAGTAACTTAAGTAATATAGCTGCCAGTATAGTAATAGTAACTATAATAATGCTTATATGTCTTTTTGAATAATAATCCTCCTTTATAGAGGTTATAGTAGAATATCTCTCTAGTGGTATACTTATAGTAAGCTTAATACTGTTGTCGCCAGTTCTATCTGTAGCCTCTGAATATTGAGATTACTTAAGATCTCCTAGCTACTCCTGCAGCCTTCTTTATAAAGAGGCTACTCTATATAAAATTAAGAATTAGCTAATAGTAATCTAAGATAGTTATACTCTACAGCTAGAAACTTTAGAGGTATAGAAGATTTAGTAAGTTATAACTAAACTATCATATAGCCTACAGACTTAATAGTGTAACTATTATTATATCTTACTAGATCTTTTATAGGCTAACTTTATAGTATTCACTCGCTACTTATTAATTAATCCTACCCTAAAAAAGTTATATCTTTATAGTATATTTTATATACTTCAGTATAATAGCTAGATATTCTTACTGAAGTTTTATATTAAATAGTTAGTAATTTATAGGTCCCTAGAAACTGTTAGATTAGAGATATCTTAACCTTACGTATTTACTTTCTTCTACTATCTTGAGGCTAGAATATAGAGATACTTATAGTATTAGAAGTTTAATAACTAGCTACTAAAAGCTGTAACTTTAGTAGCTAAGTATCTCTAGGAGATATTACAGCCTTATAAGGATACCTTAAGTAGTATTATAGGAAAAGCTACTAGCTATAATAATACTGCTAGCTTAGTATATATATACTACAAAATAGTTAATAAATTAACCTTAACTAAGAGGTTCCACCTTAAAGTTTAAATATATAAGGTCTGTAGTAAGTTAGGCTATTCGATAGCTACTTATTACTAAAATAAGTTCTATATATACTACTAAAAATCTAGCTACCCTATAAGGGTTTACTATAACTACTTAGCTACTGAGGGCTTACTACTAAAAAAACCTTAAAACTATATTAAGCTTGAGGCTGGAAGACTACTAGAGTATAGTAGTAGTAGCTTCTTTCTGGGAGCGAAGTAACTAGTGAATATCTACCTATACCTCAGTAGCTTAATTAGCTATAGGAAACCTTATATATTTAATCCACTATAAGATACTTTAGGAAGAAGGGGTCAGATATTCTAGTATTTACCTAAAAATATCTAGTTAATATACTAAAGAGGTTAGATATCCTAGTAATTACCTTAAGATATCTAGTTAATATACTGAAGCCTTATAGGTTAATATACTTATAGGGAGGCCTTACTGAGGGGTTATTAACCTCCTAAGTTAATATACCTATAGGAATAGTGTGGGTTAATATACTTATAGTTTTAATCTCTTCTTATAATTACTTAAAGTCTCTTATTTTAACTAGTATTTTAACTATTATTTTAACTGTTATTTATCTATTATTTTATCTTTATATTCTAAGCTACTGCCGAACGGTCGGCAAAGTTATATATTAAGAGCAGCTATGTGGCGTTTACAGACTTTAGGGCCTAAGGCTTTTGAAGGGGGGGATAATTGTAAGGATATATACTCTATAGCCTGTATGGAGAGCTAGGATGGCTAGGATCATGTGACCTATAGGGCTTGAGGCTACTAGGCCTCCTATAGGATAAAAGCTTTCTTATAGCTACCACTACTTAGCTACACTAAGTTGAAATCTTATAGTAGAGTATAGTCTGGAGGATATTAAAGTTATAGAAATTAAAGTTATAATAAATATTTAAATAGAGTAGTTATAGTTAGCAGTAATTAAATCTCTCAAGATATTTAAATTATATATAGATAGTATAAGGATGTAAGGATGTAAGGATGTGAGAGTATGAGGTTAATATAGAAGAAGTTATTAGTTATTTGTTATTAAAAAGGTTAATATGGAGTGGGTGTACTAGCTGTAGCTGCGAAAGGTTTAGGTTCAGATTAACTTGAGGCTAGCTGCAGCAGTTAGCAGGAGGGTAGGAGGGCTGAAGTTATACTTTAGGGGGTAATATATCCACTAATAGTTGTAATAGAGAGTAAGCTATCGGCCCCTCCCTTTATTACTACTATTACTTAAAGTCTTAGATCTAATAAGGATTCTTATAAGTTAGATTCTTTATTTTCTAATTTATTAGATGAATTTAGAAGAAAAATATATATTTCTTCAGTTAATTTTATAACTAAGAAGAATTTTAAGAATAAGGTTATTAAGTAGTTTTCTCATAAAAGTAAAAAACTCTAGAAGAAACAGAAAGGTATTTTCTGTAATTACTGTGAAAAAACTAACTATATTAAGGAGAATTATTTTAATTTTTATTCTGAAAAAGCTTCTAGCTGGATAAAAGCTATAAAAAATAAGAGCTTGTCTTCTTCTGCTTCTATTAATAAGAAAAAGAAAAAAGAGAAAAAGGATAAGAATAATAATAACTCTGAAAGAGTAAATATTCTTTTAACAGATAATACTCTTAAAGAGATCTTTAGTTCTATAACTGAAAATCTTATATAACTTAATTTAACTATTAAAGAAATTATTAAAGAAGATAAGGAAGAAAGTAAAGAGGAAATTAAGTTTGAAAATATAACTTTTACCTAACTTCTTTTAAAGTCTCATACTAATAAGATTTTAGGCTCTTTAATTTCTGAAATTTAAAAAACTGGAAGTTTTAATATTAAAAATAAGATTAATACTATTTCTTTCTTTATTAATATTCATACTACTATTTATATAGCAAAAGACTACTCTCTTTTAGTTAATAAATAAAAGTTATTAAACCTATTAAGTGGGGTAATATAAAAGAAATTATTTTAACTCTGAAAGGTAATTTAAAAATTACTTTAAATAATATTAAATATCTTTTAAAAATATCTATTATATACTATAGTTAGATATTAACTTATTAAGTTAATCTAAACTTAATATTATAGGAATCTTATCTATCTTTTTTAATGAACCTATATTATTTAATATAAAGAGAGATAAGTTATTACTTATAGAAACTAAAGTTAATAGTTTTTATAAGTTTTAACTTCCTATTAGTAAAGATTTAATTCTTAATACTATTATTAATAAACATATTAATAATTTGACACTCTAGTATAATCGAATAGGTTATACTAATAATACTCTTAAGTTACTTACTAGTACTATAAATAATATAAATTATAAGTATAGTAAAAGTAATAAACTACCTATCTGAAAAGTCCACCTTAAAGGTAAATTTATAAATAAAGTAAATAGAGAATCTAATAACTTTAAGAAATTTAAATATCTTAATTATATTAGTTTAGATTTATATAAACCTATTTCTCTAGAAACTTATAATTACTATAAATACTTTATCTTATTTATTAATAAATATAGTAAGTTTATCTGGGGAAAGTTACTAAGAACTAAAAGGTCTCAAGAAGTAACTTCAGCTGTTAAAGAGTTTATTAATATAATAAATAATAATAATAATAATAAGAGAATTAAAGAAGTTAATACTAATAGTGGCTCTGAATTCTCGAATAATAGAATAAAAATTACCTATCTAAATAATAGTATTATCTATAATAGAAGACTACCCTATACTTATAAACCTAATAGTTTAGTTAAGAAAACTATAAGAACTATTATTAATAAAGCTAGAACCTATCTCTATAACTCTAGTTTACCTTTATTTCTTTAGGGTTTAGCTATTACTACTTCTATCTATATTAATAATAGGATACTATATTCTTCTATAGGATTTAAAACTCTATATAAGTTAAAAAATAAGAAGAAACCTTTTATTTCCAATATAAGGATTTAGGGTAGTCTCTATTATTATAAGATTAAGAATAAATATTATAAAAAGCTAGACCCTAAAGCTAAAAAGAATACTATAGTTACTTTTAGCTATAATACCTATTTAGTTTAGGATTTTAAATCTTAAAATACTATTTAGTCTAGAGATATAAATATTCTTAAAAATTATTTTAATTCTTAACAGAAAGAAGATTTATCTATTTTTAGTAATATTATTACTAAGTCTAGTTAACCTTTACAGACTAAGTTTAACTAACTTAGATTTAATAATTCTTCTGAGAATCTAGTTATTACTGTTAAGTCTAGTAGTTTTAATAATAATAATATTACTAAAGATACTAATTTTTTACTTCCTCCCGATAAAGTAGAAAATAGTAATATAAACTTAGATCCTTCTCTTAATCAGGATTTAGGTAGTTTATCTATAACTTATCCTAATAGGGTTATAGATTTTGAGAATTTTAAAAAGTCTACTATATTTATAGATATTTCTTCTTTAAGTCCGGAAGTTAAAAAGAATTATAAACAGTTTTTATATAAAGAGAGTATACTCCTCACAGTTAAAGATTTTCTATCTTTACTTCTTTATACTAACTATAATTAATATAACTATAATAATAGTTTATTTATTAGTAAATATAGTAATTTTTTGCTGCCTCCTATATTTTATCTGTTAATACTCTAGATAAACTAACTACTTTTTTTAAATACTATAAGTTCTCAAAATAGTAAGAACTGGATTTAAGCTATAAATAAGGAAGTTAGGTTTATTGAGTCTATAGAAGTCTGGACTATTATACTACTACCTAATTTATCTTTTATTAAAAAGAATAATATTAATATATTAGGGGGTAGATAGGTTTACAGAATAAAACCTAATAATTAGGATCCTAGTAATTTTATATTTAAGGCTAGATAGGTTGCTTAGGGTTTTAACTAGTACTTCAGTATTAATTATTTAGAAACCTTTAGTATTACCTATAAGCCTGAAAGTTACAGATATTTACTTATTATATCTATTTTTTATAACTGGATTTTCATTTAGTATAACGTTACTATTATATTTATTTATATAAAAGTAGATAAAAAAATTTATATATTAAATTACCTACTGGCTATATCTATAATTAAGATTCTAAAAGTTTGGTTTTTAATACTAACTATAAGAATCAGCTTTTTATATACTTACTTAATAAGGTTTTTGTTGGTTTACCCGTCAGAGGTAAATAACGTATGCCGCACGTGGTCTCGTAGTGCGGGTGTAAACTGCTCTGGTAAATCATTGTTGTTATTCCTAGGTTACATGGCCGGAGGCCACATACGTAGAAGGGGCTATATAGCCGTATGGCCATATGGCCACACTGGCCACATAGCCTATACGGCTATATAGGCTAACTATTTACCTGACGTAGCTATAGCGTGGTGGGCCACAAGATAGCCCAGCAGCCATGACAGTTGAACCGAATAGTTAAACTGACACTAGTAATTTTTCTTTATACTATAGCGACGTTATCTAAATATAAAAGCCTAAATAGCTAACTACTAAAAACTATCTTTTTCAATATCCTCCTTTTGCTGCTAAACCTATTACCTATCTATCCCTCTATATAATTATAGTAGTTATATTAATTACTAGAATCTCTTTAAGTAAATATTAGAAATTAGAGAGATTTGGAATTCTATTTAAAACCTAAAGCTATAAAGTTATAAAAGCTATAAAAGCTATAAAGATTATAAGGACTATAAAGACTATAAAAGCTATAAGGCTATATAGTTATATAACTATAGAAACTATATAGTTATATAGCTATAAAGCTGTAAAGCTATAAAGCTATAAGGAAGTTATTACTTTAAGAAGTTAGTAATATTATACATCCTCTAGTAGTCTCTAAGAATATTACTTTTAGAAGCTATAGGAGAGAGTTCTTATTATATAGCCCTCTTGAAGCTATAAAAACTGTAAGAGACAGCTATTATTATATAACCCTCTTAGAGCTATAAAAGCTATAGGAGAAGGCTATTATCTAAGCTATATATATAAGGGAGTGTTAAGAGGTTTCAAGAGGCTATAAGGCTATAAAGTTATAAGGGCTCTTAAATATATTTACTAAATATACTCTATTTAGCTATACTGAGGGGTATTAATTTAAACTCCTTAATAGTAACCTCAGGAAGTATCTTAATTAAACTAAAGTGAGGGACGTTAATTTAAACTTCTTAATAGTAATCTCCTTAAGAGATTAGTATATAATTTAGATAGAGGCTCCTAGTAAAATCCTAGAGTAGGGAGGGTCTGAAGTATCTAGAGAATACTAAAAAGACTGTAAACTCTAGTATCTAAGTGGGGAGGATTATAAAGCTTAAGGAGTTATATTTACTAAATACACTCTATTTAGCTATACTGAGGGATATTAATTTAAACTCTTCAGTAAAACTATAAGGAATACCTTAATTTAGCTAAAATAAGGAATATTAATATAAACTCCTTATAGTAGCCTCCTTAAGAGATTAGTATACTAATTTAGAGACTTTCAGTAAGATTTAGAGTATAGAGGGTCTAAGGTATCTAAACGATAAATAACTATTATAATCCTTTTACTTTATATAAACCTTAGGTATAAAGTTTCACAATTACTTCTTCTATTAATAATAAACCTTACTGATCTATAGTATAATATTAATAGTTAAGTTAATACTGATCAGTGTTAGTTTACCTATTAGAAGTAAATAATATATACTGTATATAGTCTCATAGTGCGGATGCAAACTGCTCTGGTAAATCGTTATTATTATTCCTAGGTTATATGGCCGGAGGCCACATACGTAGAAGAAGCTATATAGCCGTATAGCCATGTGGCCACACTGGCGATGTAGCCTGTACGGCTATACGGGCCGACTATTTACCCAACGTAGCTATGGTGTAGTGGGCTACGAGGTAGCCCAGCGGCCATGACAGTTAAACCGAATAGTTAAACCGACAGTTTTATATAGGTTAAAATAGAGCCCTAGATTATAGTATTTACACCTTAAATTAGTTTTATATAGAATTAGTTTTAAAGTATCTCCTTATAATAAAAGAGTTTTTATACTTAATATTACTTTTAATAAAAGTAAATATTTAGCTATCTTAGTATATTATATTAATAATATATTATTAGAGGCTAGTAATTCTGTTATTTTAGAGTATATATATAGTAATCTTAAAAAGGATATAAAAATCTAAGATTTAGAAGAATCTAATATTATCTTAGGTAATAACTTAGTTATTAACAGAAAGAATAAAGTTATAGAAATAAATTAGTTTAAATATACTGATAAAATTCTTACTAGATTTAATAAAAAAGATCTCTATAGTTTTAATATACCTATAGATAATAAATCTAAGTTCTTTAAGAATAAGGATAATACTTCTAAGGATGAGATATTAGAATTTAAAAAGAAGTAGGGATTTTATTATATTTAGCTTTAAAAACTAAGCTAGATATTACTCTAGCTATTACTACCTACTTTAGATTTTCTTTAAATTCTTCTAAAGAATATTTTGTTGCCTTTGATAGAATATAGGGTTACTTGAAAAAGAATCCTAATTATAAGTTAATTTATAACTGTAATAATATTAATATCTTTAATTTATTTAGGTTTACAGACTTAGTTTAAGTAAGAGATATTAATAATAGAAAATCTACTTTAGCTTATATATTTTGCCTGGATTTTTATAATATTATTAGCTATAGTTTAACTTAGTAAAAAACAGTAGCTTTATCTACTTATAAAGCTGAATATATAGTTTTAGCAGATACTGCTAAAGAAGCTATTTACTTATTTAATAACTATAGTTTTATGAATAGGTTTTTGGAATTTAGGGCTATTAATAAACCTATTATCTTTATTAATAATTAATTAGCTAAAAAGTTTACTGAAAATACTGAATTCTAAAAAAAAGCTAAGGATATTAATATTTATTATTATTATATTAGAGATCTTATTAGAGATAATAAGATGAATCTCTATTATATTAATATGAATAATAGTATTGCGGATTTTTTAATAAAGCTTTTAGGCTAAGTTAAATTTAATAATATTATTGAGAGGACTTTATAGAATAATTTTAAAAGTAATATTCTGCCCTCTTATAAAGAAAATAATATTAATTATCTATTTTCTGAAGAATAATCTTTTCCTTTTTACCTATATAAGGTTTTAGGTTTTTCAGATTTTCTTTCTTCTTAAAGTCTTTTCCTTCATACTTTTTATAGTTTTAGGTTTTTCAGACTCTTTATTTTTCTCTATCTTTCCTATATAGTTTTTAGAGGTTTTACTTTTTTACTGCTTTTTAAGCTATAAAAGATATTTATCTTATATATCTTACGGGGGGATATTAGAGTTATATATTTTGCTATTACTCCTTTTATTCCAAATACCCTATATTAGGTAAATAAGGGTTAAGTATTCTACTTTACTCTTATAACCCTATACTTTCTATTTATTCTAGTAAATTAATTATTAGAGTTTAATTTATATAACCCATACAAATTATACTCTAAATTGGTTGAACTTTAATATCAGAGAATTTGATGAATGGATCATATAGTGGCCCGTGCGTTAATAGCTTCCATTTAATCTGTTGCACGTGAGTTCAACGTTCTGAAAACAAACTCTATTTTGATAGATATACCCAGAAGCTTCCCACTTTCAGTGGAATCAGAACTTCCTATCTTTATCACTATTTCTACCAATATCAGTACTGTTTTCAGATATCATTCTGAATTCCCTATTCTTCTGTGATTTATTGAGTGTTCATTTCCCTTAACCTATTTACTAGTCTTCTATACTAGTTTAATAATATCTTCTTCTAGTGAAACTAATATTAATTAGTAGTTAACTTTATTATTACTATTTACTATAAATTAGTAATACCTATTTAGATAGAAATAGTAATAGAAAATTATTAAGCCTAACTTAAGGTAAGGTTACTAATTTCTTAATTTATTTAGATATTTTTAATAATAACCTCTTACCTAACTTAAGGTAAAATAATATTTCTTTAATACTTATACTAATATATCTTAAATCTAGTACCTAGATACCTACTTATACTTAAGATTAACTTATAAAAGAAATTCTAAGTATATCTTATATAAGTATTTTTATTAAATATCTTTATTATAAAATTTACTAAACTTTTATAGTAAAGAAATTTATAGTATTTTCAGTTTCTGAATTTCCTTATATCTCTCTTCTTTTTTCCTATATTCTTCTATCTTCTTTCCTCTTTTCTATTAATTAACTAGCAGATATTCTCCCTCTCTAAAATTAAGTTTTACCTATATAATACTAATAAATAGAATTAGTAAATAGTAAAAATAGAATCTTCTATTTTTCCCTATCGTTCCTCTTCTAATTTATATTTCTTTATAATTTCCTTATAGTTAGGAAATAATAAGTAAAATATCTAAGCTAATAGAATTTCTCAGAAGATCTTTTAAAGACTTTAGTATATTAGGTAGTATAAGTAATATAATTCCTTTAGGAATAAGAATACTAATAAAACTGAAGTTTTATATTAATATTAAGATCTTTAGTAAATAAAAAAGTTTTAATTTCAGTATAAAATAAAATTTTAACTAAATTAATAACTAGATTATATAGATTATAGGAATATATACTTATAATTATATTTTTAGTAGAAACTTCCTGAATTTCGTTAAAGATAATTTTAAAAACTAACTAGAGGAAACATAAGTTATTATAGATAAATAACTACCTTAGTATTTACAGAATACTCTTATTATTTATAGTATTAAGGTTAATATAAAAGGTAAATAGATCTACTAGATTCTTATAAACTTAATAAAGTAAGATAAGTTTATACTATAAACTGAGGAAGAAGTTTAAAATATAGTAATAAAGTTATAAAGTTTCAAAACACTTATTAATAACTAACTAAGTTTCCTTAAAAATATTATTTTTATTTAGTAGATATATTCTACTATTTAGAAGTAGTAATAAAAAATAACCTATTAAGATCTTATAAAACTTAATATTTATCTAGCTACCTTAAGGAATTAATTCTAAGAAGTATCTTAATAAGCTGAGAGATCTATAGTTTCCCTACTATTATTAGTAATAAATATAATATCTTAATAATAAGGATAACTTAAGTAATAGGATTTTTAAGATTAATAAAATTAATAATCTCTTTATAACTAGAATTAATAGTATAAACTTCCTATTTTACCTTCTACAGTTTCTTTCCTATATATTAATTTTATAAATAATTACTAAGAGACTAAATTTTCTTCTATATAGATACTAATAGCTAAGAATATAACTAATTTTATAAAAATATATAACTTTGAGATAAAGTATAGAGAAGCACCCTATAATATCTGTAAATTAAAAATCTATATCTTTAGAAACTACTATCTAAAGTTAAATATACCTAACTATAAATAGACTGAAATCTTCTAAATTATACTGAAAGACTAAACTCTTAAATACTATTTTAACTACCTTAGTAATTCTCTTAATTTTATAATATTTTATAATATAGCTTTTTATATTCAATACTACTTTAAAAGTAATAAAAACTAATAGGTTTATCTTACTAACTAGCATAATATAATATTTAGAAGTATTATTACTAATAACTAAGATAAGATAAGAAAGAAGGTATTTAAGATCTTTTTTACTAAACTGATATATATTCAGAAAACCTTCCCTCTTAAATAATATATTAATCTCAGCTTCTGAAACTACTTCTTAAGTATATATGAAGGAATATTAAAGTATTAGTTAGCCCTCTTTAGCCTTATAGTAATATACTAGAAAGTCTATAACTAGTTATAACTTACTATAGATACTACTATAAGCTTTCTTCCTATAATATTTTCATATAAACTTAAAAATACTAATAATTCTGAGGGATCCTTATTAATTAGTATAAATTAATACTAAATTAACTAAATATATAACTTACCTTAAAGCCTTTACTGAGAATATAAATATAATAATTAAGGATATCTTTAAACTTTATTTAGAGAAGAATATTACTTAACTTTAACTATTCTATATAACTAATTTAATATAAAATACTATATATATAGTAAATCTAATTACTAATTAATAAAATATTTTCTTAAGAAGAGGAGAAACTTCTATAACTAATACAAGTTTAACTTCTATATAATAGATATATTAGTATCTATATATTATTATTTCCTTATATAGTATAAGGAAGTAGAAAGTTTAAATAATAATTCTAAAAATACTTATAAAATTACTATTAAGAATAATATAATAGTATATTACCTTTAAGATTATCAGCTTGAGAATTAACCTGAAATACTAAGTTATTTAAGTAATATTTTAAATAACTTTATAACTTCTTACTTTAAAGAATAATCTATACTTCTAAATAGTTAAAAGATTATAAGAATCCTCTAAAACTAAATAGTAATCTATATTCTAATAAAAAAAGATAATATAACTAAGAAGATTACTATTTTAGTATTTATATTTATTCTTAAAGAATACTATTTAGATATAGTTTTCTAAGGGATTTTACCTAACTTAAATACTACTAATTACTTTATAGCTAGCTACTTTCAGTTTAATATTCTAAACTAAGCTATTCTTCCCTCTATTCTCTTAAAAGCTTCCAGAGGAAGGTTAATTTCTATTTATTTTAAAGGAGGTAAATTTATAAAGATAATAGGTATAGTTAATATACTTACGTTACTTAGTATAAGAATATTTTATATAATTTCATATAAGATTCTATTTCTATTATATTTTACTAATATAAATTACTTTAATATTATTTTTAATAATATCTTTAATTAGTTATATTAAAATAAGAAGGTTATTCTAGTTATATATAAATAGAAATATCTATAGATATTATTAGATAAGAAGGAGATATTAGCTTCCTTATATCTAACTGAAATTAAGATCTGGAGACTCCATTATTACTTTAAATACTTTTTTATTATATATCTTTAAGAATTTTTTTTAGAGCTAGATATTTAGTTAATTAAGAAGTCTTTATAGCTTCCGAAAAATACTACTACTAATACTAAATATATAATATTATCCCTTCTTAATTTAAATTTACCTTTTATAATAATATTAACTTTAACTTTAAAGTTATTATTAATATCCTTTACCTTAGGGATAATGACTCTATCCTCTATATTATCAATATAGCTATAGCTTTTCATATTACTTAATTCCTACTAAATATTTTAGTAAGATTAATATAAAAGGCTCTTAAGGTATACTAAATTAATATTTACCTAAGTTTACCTAATTTTATCTTTCCTAATACTAAAATAAACTTCTAATCTGAAAACCTTTATTTAGAAGCTAAAATAATAAGCTTAACTATTAGAATTATATTTATTAAAGCTTTTAATAGTATTAGTAAGGTAGAGTATTACTATATTCTTCTCTATTATATATATAAGATCTACCACTAAGAATACCTATTATGATTATAAATATATTACTTTTAGGCTACTTATAAATTAATAAATAATACTATTAGCCTAAATAGTTTTATATTTATACTATATATCTTTAGAATCTACCTCCAGCTTACTGAGAATTCTACTTTATTTCTGGAGATAATCTTATAGATATAAGTAGTCTAAAAAATAACTAAAGCTATCTACTATAAGTATATAAAAAAGATTATTAATACTATTATAGCTACTTATAATAATTCTAACACTTCTTAAATTATAAACTTTCTACTGTAATTTCTTATTTATATATAATAAGAGAAGAAAGAATAATAAAGTTCCTCCTATCTACTTACTACTTATAGTAAGATATATATTATTAATCTTTCTTATAGTTTTTAAGAATTTTACTTGAGTACTATAAAAGTATATTAGAAAAGTAATAATATTTCTTCTTAACTTTATATTCTAGTAGAAGTATAAGAATATTTCCGCTATAGATATAATAATAATAATATTAATAAGGATAGAGATTCCTTTTAAGAAGTCTTACCTACCTTAATTTTATTTCTTATTCTTCTTAAACCTCTAAATACTCTAGAGATACTAAAAGATAACAGTATTCTTCCTCCTTATATTAAAAGTAATATATTACTACCCTCTAATAAAAGTAAATATACTAAATATTAGAGAAATATAAAGTTATTTCTTAAACTCTTAAAAGCTATATTTCACTAGAAATAAACCTTTTAATAATAAAGTAACTAAAAAGATTAATTTATAATCCTCCTTATAGTTAAGAAAGAAGCTAATTTAACTCTCTCTAGATTCCTCTACTAAAAAGAAATTATTATTATTTCTAGCTTCCCCTTTAAAAAGTTAATAAAAAAGGAAGTAGGAAATATTATTGATAATAATATAGTTAAGATTATTTAGTATTATTCTATTCTCTATAAAAACTATACTATTTTTAAATCTTAAATTATTAAGAAAATTAAGAATGAAGATAGTAACTAAATATATAAGAAATTAAAGCTTATAATCTAAGGTTTTAAAGATAATAGGAAACTTATAATTCTTACTTAGTTTTCTATAATTTAAAGAAGTAGCTAAAGATTAATTATAGCTATTATTTCCATGTTAATAAAAGAAGAAAGCTTCCTCCTCTAGCTAAAAGATATTATTTAGATTTATATTTAGGCTAAAACTAAACTTATAAGATATATTATAGCTAAATTACCTACTTACCTTAAAGACTAATATCCTTCAGAATTTATAATAATTATTATTAAACTACTTTATAACTTAGCTGAAGTAAATACTTACTAATAGATAATATATTTAAAATATTATAAAGAATAGTTATATATAGAGATATCTATTTATAACCTTTACCTCCTTATCTTTTAACTTAATAATAAAGTATTTAATATAATTAGTATAAAAACTAATAATATCTTTAGTTTTTCTAATACTATTTTTACTTAATAAAAGAATAAGAAATTAGTAAAAATCTTCCTTATAGTAAAGTCTAAAATCTTCCTTATAAAACTAATATTACTAGTATTTAATAGTAGTATACTCTCTCTCTAAAGTAAAAACCTCCTTCTTAAATAAAAAAACTAAAGCTATAAGCTTACTATTATTAATGGCCTCATAAACCCTAAGATATTTAAGAAAAGCTATATTAAATAATATATATATAAAATATATATTACTTTAATTTATTAGTTTGAAATATTCTTTAACCTCTCACATATAGTATAATAATAATAACCCTCTAGTAATAATATTATTACTCTTAATAAATATATTAAATAGTAAATAGAATATTTAAATTAAGTTCTAATTTCTATTTCTCTTAATCTCTCTAAAATATATCTTTATATTATTATAGATAGTTTATTTATTCATAATATTAATTTATTATCTTAATTAGAATTTATAATAATCCTAAGCTAAGAAATAACTACTAACGAAAGTAAGTTTATAATTTAAAGTAACTTAGTCTATTGCTTTTTAACTAAAAGTAAAAAAGTAACTAGAAATATACTTACTTTAGAGATCTATAATATAGTTACTAATATAAATTTTATATATACTATTACTATATTTTTATAAAAGATTATAGCTTATTATAATCTTCCTTCTATTTCTATAATTATCTATACTAACTTATACTTATTATATAAATACCTTATAAAGCTTAATATTCTAAAAGAGAAGAAGCTTATAATAAATATTATAGCTTTAAGGTAATTATATAAGTATTATAAACTCTATAAAGTATAGTAGATTTATAGTAAGAATACTCTTACTAATATTTTTACTAAAAGATTTCTAAACTATATTCTAGAGAGATTTATTAATATAAATAATATAAAAGTTTATATAGAGGGATAAGTTACTTATTTAGAATGAAAGAAGGAAATTGAGAAAATTATTTAGTTAAAAGATATAGATTATTTAATTAATTTATCTTATATATAGGGATATAGTATACTATAGTTAAAAGGTAAAAAGGAAGTTTACTAATATTAGTAATATAATAGCTATAGAACTATGAGGGTTCCACAGTATACTAACTATATAATATAGCCTAGTAGTGGAGACTACCGTCACTAGTAATAACTAGCTACTAGTTATTACCAGCCGCTAGGTAATTAGTAACTAATTACCTAGGATATCTAGATTTAGCCTATATATAGCCTATAGGCTATATACTATAAATATTAATATCTTTAACCCTATTAGTATATTATATATAATAATACGTATAACGTACCTTCCCCTAGTGAAACTAATAACTATATATACTAAAATTATTACCTCTACTATATTAATACTAATACCTTATCTAAAATCTCTATATACTATACTAATACCCCCTATATAATCTACTGGTTGGAATCCCTATAAATAGATAGAGATTTAAATATATTAGGAATAAATTAGTAACTAAATAATAAATTTATATGGGGGGTGATAAATATAGGGGTATGATTATTAATATATTTGAATTTAACCTCTCTACTTTAGAAATTTCAGTTATTATAACCTAAATACCCCTCTTTATATATAACTAAGTAGTAGCTTAGTGGTCCAACTGGGGGGCCACTAGTATACTTTAATAAAATATAGCAATTACTTATAAATGCTAAATAGCTTTTTGATATACTTATTTATTAACTATTTTTTAGTAAACTATATCTTTAAGAAGTGAAAAAAGTAAAGTAAGAGAAATAGAAAGCTAAGGAGGCTTTTAAGATCTTACAGACGTAGCTAGTAATTACTTTAGATTATTTAACTTATTTTTAAAAGGAAAAGATATTTCTAAAGAAATATAGTTTTAGTTCATTTTATTAGGGAATATAGTTAGTGGATAAATACAAGGTAGAGAAATTATTCTAAGAGGTATAAAAGTTATATATACTCTATAATTTATATATCTGGGGGGTATCTGTTAGATTTATTCTAATATTTAAGAATATTAAGAATACTTTATTTCTATTTATCCTTATAGAACTTATAGATAATATATTAATATTCTTATATGAATAAATCGTATAAAAACGCTCTTTATATATATATAATGTTTATCTTTTTACTTTCAGTGGTTTATAAGTAAATGTAATAACTGTATGAAGAGTTTACTGGTTTACTTTAGATTATTAATGCTGCAACGTATATGCTGCGGTTATAGTGCTCTGTATACTGTAATAGGTACTGTAGCGTGCGTTACGCTATAATCCATACGCTGCAGTTACAGCGTCCTATACGCTATAATAGGTACTATAGTATATATTACGCTATAGCCCGTACGCTGTAGTTACAGAACCCTATACGCTGTAGCAACAGCCGGAGGTCCGCCGGAGGTTCACCGGAGGTCCACCGGAGATCCCCTACGGCAACAGCCGGAGGTTCAGAATAACCCTTCTATAAAGAACCCTCTGTATCTCTACAAATAACAGTTAGATATTACCAACAATACTATCAATATAATCACCAAGAAGTCCTCTATTTTACCATTATTATTACAACCCTTTTTATAAAGCCTTCACGTTAAGAAAACTACCTTTATCCAATAATATTTTTCCTGAAATATAGATTTTTACTACACCTATTTTCCTACCCATTCTAACAGGTTATAAGCCCAGGTCTTCTTAACTTGAGGATTCTATATTATATTACTTTAAGATTATCCTTCCTTTTTATATAATAACAAAACCCTACAGAAATTCCTACCTTTATTCGATTTTTACAGAACACCAACTATATCGATTTTGATCTTAACTTCGAACTTCGAACGATTTTATAAGAAAGAAAAGAATATAAGTTCAATTACTTAACTTAAAAGATATGGAAATATATCGAGATTCAAATCTCTGATTTTTAGATTTACTCTTTAAGTTATATCTTTATCTCAAAAACAGAAAAACAAGAGTTTAAATCTCTAGTTTTTAGTTTATTCTATTAATTATACATCTATCTTTTCAGAAAACACTATACTTTTTATACTATACTATAAAATTTGCTATTTTATATAATTCCTTCTCTAGAATCCTTATTTCTATTTCAGTAGTTTATTCTACTTAAAGTATTAATTATAGCTAATATTAGAAAGATTACTATTTCCAAGTTAGTAGAAGGTAATAATTGTAAGGTCTAATCTATTTATATTAAAGCTTTACTTATAAGTAAAAATATTTATATAGATATAACCTCTCCTATTACTCTACTTAACGAGGATAAAAATAAAAAAGCTTTAAGTTATATATAACTATACTGTGGGAATAGCCTTTTAAGAGTAATTAAAGATAATAAAGATATTTTTTAAGTATTTAAATATTTGAAAGACCTTTATAAGCTCTTGGAATTTACTAATAAATTCTTAACTTACAAAAAGCTTTTCAATACTACTTTAAGTAATTTTAGTAATATAGAAGAACTTCTAAATAAGATAAATAAATTAGTAGATAATGTATTCTATAGTAAACTGGAATTATCTAAATAGATAGTTAAAGATTATGTTTTAAATAGGCTAGACTTTAATTTTAAAGATTTTATTACGTTTATAAAATAAAATCTTAGGTTTAATGAAAAAGCCTATACTTTAGACGTTTTATTCTCTAATTTATTAGATGAATCTAGATGAAAGAATACTAATAATTTAGTTAATTATACTACTTAGAAAGAAAAGGATTTCAGAATTATAAAAAACCTATATAAAAAATAAAAATAAATCTTTTGCAAAAACTGCAAGAAGAATAATTATACCAAAGGAAACTGCATCTACCTTCACCCGAAAAAGGCTTCACGTTAGTGGAAAGATATACTAGCAAGAAATAAAAATAAAAATAACAAATAATCAGAAACCAAAACTTCAGAAATAGTTAATATTACCACTAAAGAAACTAAAAGAATTAAAGAGATATAAAAAGAAAAAGAATCTCAAATATCCAAAGGATTTCTTAAAATAGAAGGATATATTTCCAAAAATATAAATATTAATATTTATTCTGAAAAAGAAAATTAACTTTTTCAAAATATAAGAATAATCGAAAGGTCCCCGGGAAAATAAAGTAATAATAATAAAGCTCTGGGTCTTTTAATAAATTAATAAATATCTGGAATGTCGAGTAATAAGGTTGAAAATAAGAGTTATAAAAATATTAGTTTTTACTTAAATACTGCAGCTATAATTTATATAATAAACGATAAATCTATTTTATTTAATATTAAACCAGTTACTAAATAAATTAAGTGGGAAAATGCTATATACCTTATAGTGATAATTATAAGAAATTCAAAAATATCTCTAAAACCCAAACTTTTATATTAAAAGAAGTTTATTATATTCCAAAATTAGAAGTTGATTTACTTTCTTGAATAAAGCATAGTTTAATAGATATTATATTAGTATTTTGGAAAAAGCCTATACTTTATAATAAAGAGAATAATATTACTTTATTAGTAGGATTTAAGAGAAATAACTTATATAAACTTTATATTTATATTCTATAAAAAGACTTTATTCCTTCTATTACTACTATATTAGAAAAGATTCAGCTTTTACATAACCGTTTAGATTATATTAATATAAAATCTATAAATAATTTAAAAGATAATACGTTAAATTTATCTTATAATATAAATAAAACAGATACTCTTTCTATTTATTGAACCTATATTAAAGGAAGCTTCACTAATAATACTAATAAAATAAATAAAAAAGAAACTTGGAAACTGTAATATTTAGATTATATTAGTTCAAATTAATATAAGCCTATAACTCTAATAATCTATAATAGATATGATAAATGTATTCCCTTTATAAATAAATTTACTAAGTTTACTTAGGGATTCTTATTAAAATTAAAGTCTGCTGAAGAAGTTTCAAAAATCTTGCTCAAATTTAAAAAGTTAGTAAAGAATAATAATAATAGGAGAAAAATAAAAGAATTTGTTAAAATGCTAGGCTATAGGTGTTTACCCTATAGTAGTACTGTACCTACAGGCTGAATATTCCGTGGAATATTCTA